>PDNA01000102.1:0-111534 GCA_002573605.1 Polytolypa hystricis UAMH7299 | reverse complement strand
CTTCCTCTGAGTAAGTTCATTGATTTCTTACAATCCCTATACTAATTCTTTGAATTCTCAATAGATATTCTCTAGTTCTCCTATCTAAAAGATGAATTCTCAGCCTACTACCCCAGAATCTAATAATTGAAGCTCTAATACCACCTGAGATGAATGCTGTGATATCCTGCTTCTCAGAGATATAAACTGGTCCTATAAGAAGATCAGCTCTTTCCTCCATCTTACCTACTGTCAAGTTCAATATGCCTGCCAGTCTGAACAAGCTACATCTTGCAAGCCAAAGGGACAGCTATCCTTATTATCAGAATCTTAAATACAAGAGATTATTGAGTTTATCACTTCTTCAGCTCAAAATCAGAAATTCTCTTATAGAAGAGTAGTGGCTATCCTTGATCTCCATATCACCCCCAAGTCACTCAACTGAGCTTTGAAATGCTATAGATATTCTCACTGTGTAGCCTTACAAAAACCCTCTGTATCCAAACAAACCTGGCAACTATGTCTTGCCTGGGCAGAGGAGCATGTCCATTGGACTGTAGATAACTGGAGTCTCATTCTTTGAACTGATAAGACTTGGATAACAGGTGGAAGGTATACAAAACTCTATGTAACATGCAGACCTGGGGAACAACTTTATCCTGACTGTATCTTTGAAAGGATTCAGTATAAGAGAGGCTGGATGTTCTGGGGCTCAATCTATAGTAGAAATAAGGGTCTATCTCTATTTTGGGAGAAAGAATGGGGGACTATAAATAGGGAATCTTATAGCCAGTGGATTATTCCTCTTATAGATAGATGGATAAGACTGAACCCTGAGCTGAAGCTGATGCAGGATAGAGCTCTCAGGCACTCAGCAAATGAAGCTATTAATAAGCTTCATGAATGAGGGATCACCCCTATACAGTGGCCTCCATATTCCCCTGATTTGAATCCCATTGAGACTGTATGGAATATCATGAAGGACTGGATTCAAGCCCAATCCACATACAAGAATCCTACATACAATGAACTTAGAAGGTTGGTAAAGGAAGCTTGGGAGGCTGTAGATGAAGGGGCTCTTCAATAATTAATTAAGGAAATGCCAGAGCACTGTCAGGCTGTAATTAGTGCTAATAGTCAATATACTAAATATTAATATAAATCTCAATACTAGCAAATGTAGCTCTACCTACTGATATATTGTAATTAGAAAAAAGTATGTGAAATTCAAATTCAACCCCCCTGTCAGTGGCATTGAACTAACAAACATTCTAGGACTGACCATAGTACTATCTGTTTCTATTTTTATCTCTTTTTCTATACGGACGCCGACGTTATATTTTGAAAATACGGTTGAATGTGACTTTGAAGTCACCGTCGATGGTGATATTGCTCATGTTCTGAGAGGTCAATCTGGGTTCTCAAACACTGCATTAACCTGAAGGCAGGCTGCTTTAATCACCCTAACTCGGGATGGGGGAGCGGGCCCGACGACATGAGTAGGAACTCCTGCGGGGAGAGGCTTGCGGTCAACTCGGACAATAGGATCAAGAATTGGATCGCCAGATTTCTAATACAGTTGTGAAGGGTCTATCCTTCGGCGAACGCTAGAGGGAAGTCGAAGGAAGATATTACCGCAATGTACATCTGCAGGATTAATTATAACTACACCGTGTAGATCTAGGAACAATTATCTACTCACCACCATGGACAATGCCTTGTCCGTGTAAAAAATGGACGGTTAAAACCAGGTCTGCAGCAATAGATCGCGCAGTAGGAAGCTCCAGTAGTCCATGAAAGACCAAGGATTTTGATTGCATCAAGCTACAACTGGCTGCTTCCATGAAAAGGCAATGGTGAGATCCATTGAGGCTATTTTCAATGAAACTGTGGAGCAGCTGTCTGATCAATAGGTGCCCATGAAGCTGATTTAGAATATCCACTTCCTGAGACTCCGAGGCAGAATCAGCGGTTTTTATTTTTATAGCAACTAACTCCTGTTGCTTCTGGTCAGAAGCCAGCCATACCGTAGAGCTGCCGCCAAATCCCAGGTTCTGGACAATGGAGTAACGTCCGTCATATAGATGATCACTAAGCTTTATGGGGTAAAAGCCGCTAGGACAGGACTGCTCCAGTGGTTTACAATCCTCGATGTATTCGTACTTGGGGGCAGTCTCGGAAGCTGCAGGGCTTTCGTCCACCTTGCATCTAGGGCGTGAGGTGTGAAATGTCTTCAAAATGGAAGGTGTGGGTTTGTCATGTGGAAGATGCCTTGATGGTGTCAACGTTGATAGTCTTCCTAACAAAAGGATGGATGAGAAGTGACATCTCCGTCCGATGCACAGAAGACGCGAATTGAAGGGAATCATTTAGCAAGGGCTGGCCATCAGAGTGGGAACGGGTGGTGTTGTCGTTCCTATATCATATCAGTTCCTTCAACCTGACAAAAGGACCCTCGAATTGTCCTCGGACAAGCAATGGCACTGTCAATATATTCTTCAAGCTCGTCCTCAGCTGGCCACAACCGCAACTCAAAAAGGCTTCTCGTCTTTGCGGAACAAACCCCAGGATTCCACATCCTCCATCACCAACATCTCCTTCAAGTTTTCATGGCGCGCTACTCTAAAATAATCACCCCGGCCTTCTCTTTCCTCCGACCCTTTACCCCATTGTACTCTTGGAAGATTGATTTCGGTCTGTTTAGACGGCTCAGCTCCACCTCTACCTCTTCTCATTCTGAGTCGTTATCGGCAATGTCGCACGGTGGATTTGACATCAAGTACAACTGGATTGATGGCGCAGAATCACTTGAAAATTACATGCCGGGGGGATATCATCCCATCATGATTGGGGATATTCTCCATGACAGATACTGCATTGTCGATAAGTTAGGGTTTGGCGAGTATTCGACTATTTGGCTCGCCCGTGATACTCAGATGGAACACTATGTTGCAGTCAAAGTCGGCATTGCAAACTTGGAGTCGGATTCACTTTTACATGAGACAAAAAGCCTCCGAGCACTTTCTACGCCACTACCTTCGTCTGCGTCCAGACAACAGTATCTGGGGCGCGATTCAATCCCTTGCCTCCTAGATGAATTCAAGGTGCATGGTCCCAATGGGACACATGTATGCTACACTACAATCCCTGCGCGATGCAATCTCAGTGAAGTCTCTTTCAGCCGGCTGTTTCCTCTCGATGTTGCGAGGGCCCTATCGGGTGGGCTCACGTTGGCTCTTGTATATACACATTCACAAGGCTATGTTCATGGAGGTTTGGTATAATGATGATAATTTCCATTTTTGTGCATACTCAGCTAATATTTGTCATCTTTATGTATATTTAGATATCCATCTCCAAAACGTCCTAGTCAAGCTTCCATCAAGCTTTGATCAGCTTTCAATTGACCGCTTCTATGAAAAATACGGCAAGCCTGAGGCCGTCACCACTACACGGCGAGATGGAAAACCACTTTCACCCAATATCCCACCAAAGGCAGTGCTACCACCCTACCTTGGGAAAAAGGCAGGAGAATTCAAACTCTCTGATGTGCGCATCCTTCTTAGTGATTTTGGGGAAGCATTCGCACCAGCCTCAGACTTCCGTTGTGGGGAAGACTGCAACACCCCACTAGCATTCCGGTCACCAGAAGCTCGATTTGAACCACAGGTTGCACTCTCATATCCTGCAGATATTTGGAGTCTGGCTACAGCAATATGGGAGATTATTGACATGAAGGCCATTTTCAGTACTGATGGGTGACTGCAGATGAGATGGTATGTCAGCACATTGATGAGCTCGGACCCATGCCCTCAAGCTGGTGGGAGCGCTGGGAGGAACGGGGTCAATTCTTTGACAAGGATGCATGTCCAATAGAGGGCCGGAAAGTGTGGTCTCCAATTGATCGGGCATTTGAGGAATGGGTGCAGAAGTATCGCCGGAAGCGTGGGGTAGGGGAGTTTGGCAAGGAGGAAACCGCCGCCATTTCGGACTTGATGCGGCGGATGCTGGCTTTCCGGCCGGAGGAGCGACCAAGTGCCCAAGAGGTCTTGGAATCGGAGTGGATAGTCAAGTGGGTGTTGCCTGATTTTGAGAGGAGTTTGCAGGCACAGTAGTGGTCCGTTGTGGACGTACCAATAATGAGTGAGTGTAATGATTTAGTATAAAAGATTTTGCAGTGGTATTCTCTTCATCTTTGACAGACTGGCTCAGAGATTTTTCTCGCTCAGCTTGCTTGCAACTCGACTCCAGGTTGCTAACATAGATCACAGTATCTGCAGGTACAAGATATCAACACCGTGAATTGAAGCCTAGAATGATAAGGTGGCCAGCATTCTCCAGGAGGCCATAGGCCATGTCATGTGTCTCAAGGCTCTGGGCGTAGTTCCAGGCAGGGTGATGTAGGTTGAAGTCTCCAACCAGCAGTGGTTTTTAGCATTCGCGGGAAGTAGTGTGGGAAGCTAGTATATGGCGGAGGTAACATTGTAGGAGAAGGCTCCAGGTGGTGGTGAGTAGATATTAGTAAGTGTTGGTGACTTTAGCTCAGCTGTTTCGAATGGTTACTCCCAACCGCGATGGCCTTTGTTCGTGACGTCGGACATATTCCCTGAGATACGCTCAGGAGCGCCTCCCGAGGATACGCTGCCGCTCCGGAGCGCCACCCCCTGCACCAGTAGATATCCTCCGGTGGCTGCTGAACCGCTCAGACTCGCGCGCCTAGTGAGGACACATGAACCATTCACACTTCTAAAATCACAGCGGAAATTTCCTATTCAACTGATTGACGAGTATTTAATCGAGCGGGCTACCGGTACCGTAGCACGCCAGAGGCGGCGGAGGGGCCCTATATAGTACTCGGTTCCGCCAGTAGACTCACTCGATAGCCCGTTCCCCTCCCACAAGCGCAGAAGGCCACCGTCTACTGCCTAGTTTCTACCGAGCTTCCCCACAGGGATAAATACTTACACGCGACCCGAGAAAGTTGAATACCTAGGTCTAGAATTTATGACACGGTAGTGCAGACGCACGCTGCATGCAACAATTATTTCATATTGCTCTCGTTCACAGGGCTCTGGCTGCAAAGAACTGACATGCATAAGTTCTTTGTTTTCAGCTCCGGTTTTCATTGAGATGCACTCAATAATACTAACTTAGGAAATGGTGGTGAGCAAGCTGAACGCCCTGGATGCAAAAAGCGAGGAATCGACAGGGACCAGTTTTTAAGGCCACCCGGAAATCCGGCTACCGGAGTGTTCACCCGCGCGGGCTAAAATTACATTTCGTAAGGAGACAAGCATGCTAAGCAGTTTAGACATGGTTAGCTCTCGGCAATTGTAGGGTGTAAGTGCTGAGCCTGCAGATACGTGCAACAATTGTGGTGGTATGTACTCCCTAGTCAGCATTATTCCGAATTATTTGCGAAAGTGTGAACAACTTATGGCTGTGATGGCGACGACTGTCCTTTAAGTACAGCCCAGCAGAAACATGTCGCATCGGTATTACACATTCAGACAGACGCCCATCTGCCCATCTGCCCATCTGCCGTCAGCGGTATCCGGCAGCCGTGTAAAGTATTCTGTACGGAGACGCGATGGAATTACCTCCGCGGGGCGGATACACGTAATTCCGGCGCTATGTGTACCAAAAACGCTCACAATGGGCGGGTGTAGTTGTCACCAACGGTACCAGATCTTGTAAATGCCTTACCGGAAGCGCTAGTGCCACCCTAGCCGAATCCAACAAAGCCCCAAGAATCGCAAAATCGCTTCTCCATTCTTGCTGGTGAATGCCGCAAGACGAAACCACAGAAGAAGCCACTCCCGAATCCCCTTCGTCGTGTGTCCGCTCCAAGCTCTATTGTGGGGAGAAAGAGAGGAAACCTTGGAGTCTCCAGCTTTTCTCGGGTTTTTTGCCCACCTGTCCTTTATGATTTCCTTCTCGCTACTCCTTCTCATGTCTCCGTTTTTTCACTGAGCCCTTTCGTGTCTGTTATCTCCTTCGCTCCTCCGTTCTCCGTTTCGCTACACAGGACCGCTAGACACAACGCGCGCTGCGCGATTTCCTAACTGAGTATTTTCGTTTGATTGTGCGTGGGAAGCGCCGTTAAGTCAAGGTAAGACTTTCTTGCTGTGCTTTCTAGGGAAATGCGGAGATGTCAATCGGAATCTTGCATGTGACAAATTATGGCCTCTAACTCGTGGAATTAACTGCAGATGGCGCAAGTCGATACTCTAGACCTAGTTGTTTTGGTCGCCCTCATCGTCGGCACCGTAGCATATTTCACCAAAGGCAGTCTTTGGGGAGTGGTGAAGGATCCTTACGCAACCACTTATTCCACTATCAATGGCGCCAAGGCCGGTCAGACACGAGACATCCTCCAGAAAATGGAGGAGACGGGTAAGAACTGTGTGATTTTTTACGGTTCGCAGACGGGAACGGCGGAGGATTACGCTTCCCGTTTGGCCAAAGAAGGATCTCAGCGCTTTGGTCTGAAGACAATCCTTGCCGATCTCGAGGACTACGATTATGACAACCTGGACAAGTTCCCCGACGACAAATTGGCCGTTTTCGTTCTGGCTACCTACGGCGAGGGTGAGCCAACGGATAATGCGGTCGACTTTTTCCAGTTCGTCTCGGGCGAAGATGTCTCCTTCGAGAGCGGCGTCCCTGCTGATGAGAAGCCATTGTCGAATATGAAGTATGTCACTTTCGGTCTAGGAAATAACACCTACGAGCACTACAACGCCGTGGTTCGTATCGTTGATACCAACTTGACGAAGTTGGGAGCCAAGCGGATTGGTACCGCTGGTGAAGGTGACGACGGCGCTGGAACTATGGAGGAAGATTATCTGGCTTGGAAGGAACCTATGTGGAAAGCCCTCGCCGAAGAAATGGGACTCGAAGAACGTGAAGCCGTTTATGAGGCAGCGTTTGAGATCACTGAAGCACCGGATATGTCTCCAGAAGATGATACCGTTTACCTGGGCGAGCCTAACCAAAACCACCTGGAAGGAAGCTCTCAAGGCCCCTACCACGCGCATAACCCTTTCATTGCCCCGATATCGGAATCCCGCGAGCTTTTCAACGTCAAGGACCGCAACTGTCTGCATATGGAAATCAGCCTTGCTGGAAGTAACCTCACTTACCAGACCGGAGATCACGTCGCTATCTGGCCCACTAACGCTGGCAAAGAGGTTGACCGCTTCCTCTCCGTCTTTGGAGTTGCTGATAAACGCAACTCAGTTATCAAGGTCAAGCCCATCGATGTCACTGCTAAGGTTCCATTCCCCACCCCGACAACCTACGACACCATTGTCAGATATCACTCGGAAATTTGTGGTCCTGTTTCACGTCAATTCGTGTCTTCTTTGGCCCCTTTCGCTCCGGATGAAGCCTCACGAGCCGAGATCAAGCGCCTCGGTGAAGATAAGGATTACTTCCAAGAGAGGGTCGCAAGCAAGTACTACAACCTTGCCCAAGCGCTCGAGAGTATCACCTCCCAGCCATTTTCCTCAGTCCCGTTCTCGCTACTTGTCGAAGGTATTCCTAAGATTCAGCCAAGATACTACTCCATCTCCTCGTCATCCCTGGTCCAAAGCGATAAGGTCAGCGTTACGGCCGTTGTTGAATCGATCCGCGTTCCAGGTGCGCATACTGTCAAGGGTGTAACGACCAACTACCTCTATTCCTTGAAACTCAAGCAAGAAGGCGATCCAAACCCGGACCCCCATGGTCTCACTTACGCTATCACCGGTCCCAGAAACAAGTACGATGGTATCCACGTTCCAGTACACATTCGCCATTCCAATTTCAAGTTGCCTTCGGATCCCTCAAAGCCTATTATCATGATTGGTCCTGGAACCGGTGTTGCTCCATTCCGTGGATTCATCCAAGAGCGCGCGGCATTGGCTGCCAAGGGTGAAAAGGTTGGCATGACTCTCCTGTTCTTTGGCTGCCGGAATCGCAACGAAGACTTCATGTACAAGGAGGAGTTCGAGGTACGTAATTTCACCTAAGCCTGAACCAATCATTAACAATCAGCTAACCCCCTTCTTTCTCTGAAACAGAAATACCAATCCCAACTTGGTGACTCCCTCAAAATTGTCACCGCTTTCTCCCGTGAAACATCCCAAAAAGTCTACGTTCAACACCGCCTCCGCGAAGAAGCCGTCCTCGTCAACGAGCTCCTAAAGCAAAAGGCCAACTTCTACGTCTGCGGTGATGCCGCGAACATGGCTCGTGAGGTCAACGTTGTGCTTGGCCAGATCATTGCTGAGCAGCGGGGCTTGGCGCCTGAGAAGGGCGAGGAGATTGTCAAGCATATGCGGACTAACGGCTCGTATCAGGAAGATGTGTGGTCATAATGATGATATAGGACCTTTTTTTAACCCCCAATGTTCATTTCATTTCTCTTCTTCTCCCAGTTTTAGCTATTTTCTTTTCTCATTTTCTTTTGGTTTTCGCTGGTTCCCAGTCCCTATACACTTTTCTTTTTTTTTCACGAACAAATTTAGAAAGAAATGAATCTTACAGGATGTATACTCTGTGCGTTTTTTTTGTGGGTTTTCACACGAAATCTACTTTTTTGTAATGTTGGATTTACGTTGGATATATCCTGGGCGTTTGCTTGTCATTTAGTTCCGCGTCCGCTCTTATTTAGCCAAGCTATTAAGATTACTTTCGGTTTCGAGGTATGTATGTAGCTGGTGTAGGGTTTATGAGAACTTCAACTATCATTAACTTACGCACATCGTCCTTTGGTTTTATTTTTATGCTGCTACATTACATACATTCACTGCCGGTAACTCAGAAGCTCGTGTGGCGTATGCGATTTGCTCGTCAGCTCCAATGCGCTGCGCCGCCATTTTCCCCCAGCTTTTGCCTTACCTTTCCAAAAAGCTTATCTAACGCCTCCGCATAAACTCCAGCATAAACTCCAGCATAACTGACTTTGCAGCAGGCGTTGCTTTCGGAGTTTGGGGACCCACGGAGAGTGCGGCGAGCGCTTGTTTGATCTCGGCTACCGAGGGAAATTTTCGGCTAACTTGAAGAAACTTTCGGGAGATGAACACGGAACCCTTCCCAAACGGTTTTTGCCTCCCCCATGAAAAAACGCCGCGAAAATTGTGGACCGGTTCAATACACTGCCAAAGTTATTTTCCGTGTGTGGGACCCCTGGGGGGGAGCGGGGACGCGGAAGGCTCTGCTTTAACTCTCGCGGAAAGGCTTGTAGTTCGGCGCTTGCTGTTTGTTGAGTGATTGGAGAGACACAAGCGCGCTTAGCGCTAGGTGTGAAGTGTCGTGTGGTTGGACTTCATTTGTCTTGCAAGGTTGGGGACAATGCAGGGCTATGGGATTTGTCCACAAAGGCAACTCAGCTGGTATACTGATGATGTCTTTGTTGTGTGATTGCCTGGTATAATGAGATTCCTGTTGGAACTCTTGCCATTAATGGCTGGTTGTGTGTCAACCAGCAGCATGTATGTACCGGGGCTTGTTTCTGCTCCAAGGCATATACTGACTGAGCTCTGGACTGTGGATGTTCACCTTGGCAATGCAGCTCTCCTGGTCAATAGACTGCTTATTGTCTCTTGCTCGGGGCTTGTACGAAGTGGTTGTTATACGCTCCAGGACAGCCGCAATTCGCACTGGTTGTTGCTATTGACAGCAATTCGATCCCATACCAACTTGGTATGCCCTTGACAGATACCTCCCCTCAGGCTTCGTTTAAACCAATGTCCACCGGTGTCTATCGGCCTAGGGGCTTTTGAATGATCTGGGATATCCTGCCTTCTTCTCACTGCTTGTTAACCTCCTGTCTCATCTGCAACTTCAGTTCGCCTTATGACATGCGAGCAACTGCTTATCAAATGGACACATAGCACATCTGCTATAGTTGCTGGGTGCAACAAGCAGTTCAGACATTAAGCAGTGCTAAGCCAGAGCACAAAAAGAGGAACCCCTACTTACCTGCTGCGTGGAGTGTGGTATACAACCTCCTCCTGCTGCTGCTGTTAAGCCAGCATGGCACTTGCCTGTCAGGCCCTGGATGACCAGCTATGTTCTTTGGTATCTGAAGAACAAGGAGGCCAATGCTGCTATCAACTGCCTGCCCTACTTTCCTGCAGATTGGGGTTCTTCAAAAGAGTCTTTCCTCATTCATCTGTCTCGGCGCTGACTTCAGCGAGCTCCTTCCCCCTGGCAACAACACCCCCTCATTTAACAAAGCAACTCTTCTTCTGTTCCTCCTCCTCCTCCTCTTCTTCTTCTTCTTCTTTCTCTTCTCTTCACCACCATCATTCCCAGCTTCTCATCATCATCCCCATCTTCATCTTCATCACAGTTCTTCACTCGCTCTAGTTTCCATCAAACCCATCAATCAGTCTTGTTAGCCCAGCCGTTTCTGCTTTATTTGCCCAAGTTTGACTGCTTCTGCAGACTCTGTGTTATCCCATTGCTTCATCCATTTGTTGTGTTGTGTTGGCTGTAGTTTCATCTGCTATCCGCCTCTGCTTCCATCTCTTTTCTCCTTCGTTTACCTCTCTACGTTTCGTGTAGCTACACCTTCCGGTCTCCCTTGGCTGCTTCTGTATCCTAGGGGCTTGAGTAGGTGTAGTATTTACTTTCCTTTCCTTTTCTGCATCTGCTCTTTGGATAGGTTGGCCTTGCAGTAACCTCTTTTGAGCCTGCTGACATGGATATCTTCGAAAAGCTCGATCTTCTCATTACCAGTTCTCGCGCCAAAAAACCAGTTTCGCTCCTGTTTCCGGTAAGTTTCTTTCCCCCCGAATTTGGCTGCTGTGTCTTCACTCTACGCATGGTTTTCTGGTCATCTTCGTGCTTGCGGCCTGGGAACTTTCCCTGTGGCTCGAGCTTATAACCCTGATTTAATCACTGGCTCATGAAATTTTCGGTTTCTTGTGGAATCTCACGTTCAGCGTTCATTTGGGAGTCCAAAGCGAAATTTAACTGTGATTGAAACTAGGATCTTAAACGCTTCGAAATGCAAACTCAGGGACAGAACAGTTCTGCTGAAGCGGCTCCCGCTCAAGGCCAAGGCGCTGCACCTTTCAATCAGGATGCCCAACCCCGTGTCCCTCTTGTTGCCAATCATAACTATCACCAGGCCGGAAACAACGCAAGAGACATGAACATGCCTTCGTTGGTTCAAGCCACGGCCAACATGAATCTTCAGGCTCAACGTGCAGGTGCTAAGCCTTATGCTTTCAAACCTAATGTGGGAAACCCACATACACCTGGGGTTGACGTAGCTGCTTTGCAGCGTGCCTATAACGGGCAATACATGTTTGTCCCCAACGGTGCTATGTTTGGTACAGTGCCGACTTCGCCTTATGGCCAGCCCCATCTTCAGGGTGCAGACCAAAACCCCCAGGTTCCGTATCTTCCTACTGGCTACTATCCAGGGTTTGTCCCCAATCCTCAGCTTGTCCAGGGTAATTTGCCGCCATACGGTTGGCAGTATCCTGTAACTGGAGATATCTCTGACATGTCGGCTCCGCGTCGTGATTCCTGGTCTTCTGTTGAAGAGACCAACACTGGTTCTCCCGCTGACATGGCTAACTACCCAGAGTATTATCCTGCCATGGGCCCCCATGACCGTGCCCCCATGCCAGCTTGTCTTTACCAAACGCCTTCCCCACCACAGGTGGGACAGCCATACGTGCCGTATCAGATGATGAAGAGCGGTACCGGATATGTTCTCCAGGATTTGGATGCCTTGGTTCAACAGGATCCTCCCATTCCCAGGGCTGTGCCAGCCATGTGGACTAACCCCACCGAACTGACCCTGGCCAAATGCCTCGAAAACAGAGAGGGTATCACCAACGTTTATATCAGAGGTTTTCTTCCGGAGACCACTGACGAAATGCTGCATGCTTATGCTGCCCGTTTTGGAAAAATCGATCGATGCAAGGCAATTGTCGATCTCGATACGGGCCTTTGCAAGGGGTACGTTCCAATACCATGTCACTCGCATTTCGTTTAGTCGTCATCTCTAACAAAATCATAGGTTTGGTTTCGTCCAGTTTTACAGCTTCGAGGCTTGCGAGAATTGCATTCGAGGCTTTTTCCATCTCGGTTACCAGGCGAGCTTTGCCCAGGTATGAACATACTCTGTGCTCTGTTAATGGACTCTCACTAACGATCTCAGAAATCCCGCAACTCGCGCTTGAAGGACCTTGAAGACAAAGCCTCCACGAATATATACTGCACCAATGTTCCAATTGACTGGACCGAGGCTGTCAGTAGTACCCTTCTACCTTTGGGGTCATAACTGCTCTAACACTATTTCTAGGACCTTCGTCGCCACTTCCATCCGTATCATGTTATTTCCGAGAAAATTAGCAGAGACGACAAAACTGGTGTTAGCAAGGAGGTCGGCTTTGCGAGGTTTGTCCATCTACAACTTGGTACTGGTACAGCTACTTTGCTAACACCTTTTAGATTCGAGAACCGTGAACTTGCAGAACAGGTCCTCTCTCAGTTTCACAACGTTACTGCCAGTGATGGTGTCAAACTTCTGCTTCGCTTCGCGGATACGAAGGCCCAGAAATTGTTGAAGCAACAAAGCAATGAGCGCCGTGCGTATCGTGCCGGCGAGTACAATTACTCCGTTGAAGTTGTGCAGGGATCTACTCCATCTCCTAGTTTGCAGCGCTTGCAGCAAGCTGTTTCTCACTTCAGCCCTGGGTCCCAGGCCAGCTTCCCGTCCCCCCTTGGAGTGGGAACTGTTTGGACACCCGCAACTTCCATTTCCCCATCGTAAGTTACTCCCCTCAACCACAACAGTCCACTTTTGACTTCTAATACAAGGCAACACAGGGGCCCTTTGGCGAACCGATCTGTGAACAGCATGCGTCTCAATTCCTGGGCTGGCCGTAGCGGTTTCGCCAACGCGGATGCTACTCCAAGCATGCGAGGTCGGTATGCCAATGCTGCCAGATCCCTTGCCGACAATCTTTCTACCGAATCGTCTAAGACTGTCATGGCAGCTACCTCGCTTGGAGTGACCAAGTCCGAAAACTCCAGCCCTCGTAAGGAAAACACTCGCGCTGGATCTACTTCGCCCCTTGGATCTCGAAAGGAAGTTCTTCTTTCTACTCCCAGGTCGTCCTCCTAAATTCCTGGAGCTCGCATGATGCTGATGTCTCGCCAAGGTTTCGGCAATCATCACTTGCTGATTTACACCAGCTCCTTTCATGCCTCGCCTCCGAGATAGAGCACCTGGTTTGACGTTTCCTTGTTACGGGGAATGCTAGAAAAAGCTTGACAATACGGGTAGAAGTCCCCTATGAACTTGTTGATTGCGTTTCCTTTGAAATTGATCTGTTTTAAAACATTTGTATCGGATTCTTTTTTTTCTAACGTGTGGACTGAGCATGATTTATATGCTGAACTGGACGGTGGAGTGATATGGTGTTTACACATGTTGTATTTATTTTTTTCTGTCATGTTACAAGGGTGTTTTTACTGTTTTATGTCCTCATATCTCTCAAAAGGAGTTGTTGAAGGTTGATGCCTTGTTTTAATGATGGGTCGTGGTTACAAAAGCGTCTGCATCTCGAATGTGCGGCTTTATGGAGCAGTGTTATTGCAATAGTTCAGATCAATGGAACTTAAGTTCACCTATCAACTTGCCTATGTATTCTTTTATCAATGAAACTACGTATTGAGAGGAGGATTGGATCTGTAGCAATCTAGAACCCGGACTAGGAGCCGAGTGAGATCAGAAACCAGTCGGTCAAGGATCACTATACATGATTCATTCCTAGCAGAAATAGGGCACTAACCCGGAAAGCAAACGTACCACCCGCCCCGGGCAAAGCGTAGCTGCGGCAGCTACTGTGGTTTGTGGCCTACACCGATATTAGCGGCCTCGTTATGTGTTGTTTGTGAACACGCCCCCTACTTGGATTTTCAAGGGACCCCGCGAAATAGCCTCGTCCATGTGCAGAGTATTATCGATTGCTCTTTATGTATAATAGCTTATGGCATTAAAAAAACATGTATTCGTAGCAAACAAGTTCCCAGTAATAGGAAACGTTATCCATTTATCAGCAACGCTACCATCTTATTTTATTTTCGTTTCAAAACTCCAAGATCGCCCAAGTGTTATCGTCGACGGTCGTGAATATCAACCCATTGCTCAAAAGTTCTTCTGCCGCCTTATACACCTCACTGACGGGCAAACTCATTATGCCCGAAAGAGTCTGCACGTGTAACCCCTCGTTACTCTGCGGTGTCTCCATCAGGGTCTGGTATAGTCTCCGCGCAAGCGGTGACATTGGTGGGAGAACCTTGCCATTAGCTGCCGTAGAACCAGCACCAGCACCAGCAACGGCAGCGGCGGCGGTACCGCCTTGTTCCAATCCTGGCTTATCTCCACCCGCTTCTCCCTTTGCCGTCAGGGGTCCTCGAGAAAAGTACAAATGAGCGGCCGTCGCCTCGAGGAAATGGCAGTGAAACTCATTCAAATTCGTCTTCATCGGCCGAATCACATGTGCTGTGAAGTTTCGCCGATTGTTAAACGTCGCTAGTTTGCCCCACGCCTTCACATACGAGCCTACCACGATCTGCGATGTCGCTGATGACTTTGCCGTCGTGCTGCCTCCTCCTCCGCCTGTTGTATCCATAGCATCGTCACCGCCGGGGTTCGCGGCATGCAGCGCGTCTCGTTCTAGCCAGTACTTGGCTTCTATCTCGCCTGTGCCATCGTCGAGTTTGTACGTTATGAAGGTTGTCAGTTGGCTGATGTTGCGCACTTGTCCGACTATGCAGATCTGCGCGACTTCCGCACCGTCGATTTTGAAGTCTGCGTCTGGATGTGCTTGTGTGGCTTCTGTGGCTTGTTTGATGGTTACGGGCCGGATGGTCTTTTTGTATTCGTTATTCTGGGAATGGGAAATAATTCGAGATTTTTGTTAGTTATATTTCTTGCTGAGGTTTATTTCTTTTATTTTTTTGGATAAGATATTTTTCCTTTTGAAGGAAGGCAAAACGGTTGGAGGGTGTAAAAGGGGAATTGCAGACGTACCCCTTCAGCTTGGCTTCCGCTTTCACCAGCTGTGAAACCTCCCCCGCTCACCCCGCCCTGGGCGCCAAAGGAGGTTGTTGTTGTGTACTGGTTTCCGAAGCCGTAGTCTGATATCGCACTCCTGTTAGCATTTATATATCGTCAAAGGGAAAATTAGAGCAAACTTGGAAATCATACCCATGACGAAAGTGAGGGTGAGTTCTTAGGTGTGGATGAGCTCTCAATCGCGAAAATATCTTTTATTCTCGTCTGAATTGGCTTCAAATCCTGGTCGACGTGATAAATTGATATGCGGCGCGCGGCGTGTTGATGGTGCACGCGTTTTCTTGGCGCTTTCCCTGGCGGGGTCCGGTGCTTCGGCGCTCGGGGGAATGATTCTCCCTCACCGCCTTCCGTTTTGGAAAAAAGAATTTCCGACCGGCGGAAAAATAATATTTGCGAGAGAGACTTGTGCGAGAGAGATTTGAGCTTCAACAATGGGTTGGGGACGCGATATTTTCTATACTGGCCTCCGTCTTATCAGATTTTTATCTTTACTCCTAGATCAATTACCTATTTATCTTCCCTACGATATGGTTTAGGTCTGGTCTTCTTTTTGCTTCACAGAACTACATTTCTCCGCTGGCCAAACTCCGTCCTTTCGAGCGCACCGATTCGAGTTTGATATAGCACAATGTCTCGCCGCGCGGCTTCCCCCGCGGCCTCGGAGAATGAATTCGACATTTCCAAGCTCCTCTTCAAAGAGGATGACCGTTCCGATATCGAACGACCGTCTAAGAAAAGGAAAGCTCCACAACCAAGCCTGAACCTAGATGTGATGGGCGACGACGACGACGATGCGGACGGCGATGGAGCATTTATTGCGGCGCAGCAAGTGTCTGCCAATCGCAAGGCATCGAACCTAAAAGGCCGGACTGTGAAGAAAGGTGGTGGGTTTCAGGCTATGGGTCTCAGTGCCAATCTGCTCAAAGCCATTGCGCGAAAGGGGTTTTCGGTACCAACGCCAATCCAGCGGAAGACGATCCCTTTGCTCCTTGATGATCAGGATGTCGTGGGTATGGCGCGGACGGGCTCTGGAAAGACAGCTGCTTTTGTGATACCGATGATTGAGAAGTTGAAAAGCCATAGTGCGAAGGTTGGGGCTAGGGGCTTGATTTTATCGCCATCCAGAGAATTGGCCCTACAAACGCTGAAGGTTGTAAAGGAGTTGGGCCGTGGGACGGATTTGAAGAGTGTCCTTCTGGTTGGAGGTGATAGCTTGGAGGAACAGTTTGGCTTGATGGCTTCCAACCCTGATATCATGATTGCTACTCCTGGACGATTTTTGCACTTGAAGGTTGAAATGCAATTGGATCTGTCGAGTGTTCGATACGTTGTCTTTGATGAAGCGGATAGACTTTTCGAGATGGGTTTTGCGGCGCAATTGGCGGAGATTCTGCATGCGCTCCCTACAGCGAGACAGACATTGCTGTTTTCCGCAACCCTTCCCAAATCACTGGTTGAGTTTGCTCGTGCAGGCTTACAGGAACCAAAGCTGGTCCGACTCGATGCGGAGGGCAAAATCTCCCCGGACCTGCAGAATGCGTTCTTCACTGTCAAATCGTCCGAGAAAGAGGGTGCGCTGTTACATCTACTTCACGAAATTATAAAGGTTCCGACAGGCGAAACTGATACTGCACAAAAGCTGGAGGAGCAGGCCAAAAATGATTCGAAGAACTCCAAGAAACGCAAGCGATCAGAATTTGGAGTAGGGAATCCCAAGGAATCGCCAACTGAGCATTCGACTATTATATTTGCGGCGACGAAGCACCACGTGGATTATATCACCTCAGTTCTTCGCAAAGCCGGCTTTGCCACATCCTATGCTTACGGCTCCCTCGACCAGACTGCCCGTAAAATCGAGGTGCAGAACTTCCGTTCTGGAATCACGCACCTTTTGGTTGTGACTGACGTTGCTGCTCGTGGTATCGATATTCCCATTCTCGCAAACGTTATCAATTACGACTTCCCGTCACAAGCTAAGATTTTTGTTCACCGTGTTGGCCGAACCGCCCGTGCTGGACAAAAAGGTTGGAGTTACAGTCTCATTCGCGGTTCAGATGCTCCGTATCTACTTGACCTACAGCTTTTCCTGGGTCGTCCCCTTGTCATGGGGCGAGCCCATGGGGAAGTCAGCTATGCAGACTCGGTTGTTCTGGGCAGTTTACCGCGGGACCTGTTAGCCCGTCATTGCGAATGGACGTCGAAGCTGCTTGATGAAGATGCTGATATTGATCTGCAGCGTGAAGTTGCTGCCAAGGGAGAGAAGCTATACATTAGGACAAGGAATTCTGCTTCTGCGGAAAGCGCAAAACGATCCAAGGATATTATCGGGTCCGACGACTGGATGGTGCTCCACCCCTTGTTCAATGATGAAGAAAGCTCTATGGAGGTAGAGAGAGAGAAGATGTTGGCCAGAATCGGTGGCTATAGGCCACAGGAGACAATATTTGAGATTGGTGGAAGGCGCGGAGGTAAAAAGATTGATGACGAAGCTGCTGACAGGATGAGGAGAATACGTTCCACCCTGGAGTCTAAACGGCAAAAAATCGCTGATCGTAAGGTGGACGCACAACAAGATGCTGCCTCGGATGATGAGGAAGAGGACGATGTTGAGGTACTTGGTGCAGACGACGACAGTAACGTGGGCGATTTGCCTCGGGATGATATGTCGCTAGCATCTGAGTCCGAACTTGAGGTTACCTTTTCCTACCCATCGTCCGACAAGTCCAAAGCAAAGGATGCGTCGAAAAGGGGAGATTTAAAGGGTTCATTCCAGAACCCTGAATACTTCATGGCTTATACCCCTGCCTCTCATTCCCTCGTCGAAGACCGTGGCTACGGTGTCCATTCTGGAACCAACAGCAATTTTGTCGAAGCGTCGCGAACCGCAACTATGGATCTTGCTGGTGATGAGGGTGCTCGTGGGTTCGGAGAAGCCCGATCCATCATGCGCTGGGATAAAAGACATAAGAAATACGTTGCCCGCCAGAACGACGACGATGGTTCCAAGGGCACGCGTCTCGTACGTGGTGAAAGCGGTGCGAAAATCGCAGCTAGTTTCCGAAGCGGCAGATTCGATGCTTGGAAGAAGGGGAAACGGATTGGTCGCATGCCTCGCGTTGGAGAATTCGAGTCCACGACCTCGGGCCTTTCATCTGGTGGACCTGGTGCTGGAGGAAAGAGATTCCGCCATAAGAAAGAACTTGCCCCCAAGGCACCTGATAAGCTCAGGGGTGACTACGAGAAGAAGGTCAAGAAGTTTGAAGCTGCAAAGCAGCGCGCGGAGGAAGGAGGGTTCGATCCTACTGCCCAAGGTAAAGGGAAACCTGACAAGGGCAAGAGTGAGCTTAAGAGCGTGGAAGATGTTTGGAAGGCTAGGAATATGAAGGAAAAGCGACGAGAGAAGAACGCGCGGCCGGCGAGGAAGGGCAAAGGGAGATAGATGAACTTGATTTTTGTATAATTGCAGCTGTTGAATGCTCTCGCGTGTTGGGGGGCTATGGAACAGCCATTTAAAATATAATATCAGCGACCTTTTTTCCCCTTGGAACAATTTACTTTCTTGCGACCCTTTCTTTTTGGACGTTACCTAGGGTTCTAGTTCTAGCCATGCTCTTCATCGGATGAGAGCTTCCTAGGAGCATGAATCAGTTAATAACCCTGCTCCTATATTTCACACCGATAGAGCCTCACGATGTGGTAGTGGCTTTCTAAAAGGTTCCCCCTTTTTCATCTCGACAAATTCCTGTTTTCCTCTAGGCATGGCATCCTTTATGAATGACACTCGACTTATACACACCCACGCACGATCTACGCTAATGGGGTTATTCAAAATGGACACAAGCGGCTGGTCAGGTCAAATGGTTGTTCGCTTTCGCTTTGCCTGGGAGGTGTGAGTGGGTTGGATTACAGAAGTCGCCTCAAGTGAGTCCAAGGCTACAGCGGGAACTCAGTACACTGCTGGCACTTAAACCAGAGAAATCTACCCGGGGTAAGTATCTCTTGATCTAGTTCGAATAGCACCGGCTAGGACTTCTTATTCAGAGCGAAGGTGCGCACAGTGGAGTTCACCTTGTGAGCAACATCCTAACCGATACATATATCTGACTAGGTATAGAAGATATCTCTAGGGGCTTGCTGATATATACATATATGCGGCATCTTCTGCTTATTCGGAGCTTACACGGATGGACATATTTCTTTTTCGGGACATTGATATCACTTCCCGGCCTTACTCGGTCCCCACTGACCTCTCAAATTCCAACTTTCAAAGGCACGGCCCCTGTTCTTATTCGGCGGGAAAACTGCAAGCTTGACCTTGGTGTTATCTCCGGACGCTGAGTCCATCACTATTTTGTTTTTTTCGAGTGTATTCTACCGAGCAGGATCTGTATCACCCATGAGGAAACGAGAATTTGCCTCTTTCGATTAGCTCCCTCAGACATTCTTTGTCCGCAGTGAACACTTTTGCCACCGAAGATTTCCAGCTTTCTCTATCTCTCTCTCACTCCCTCACTCTCTGCAAGGGCGAAGTGGCGTACATTGAAACACTAAGAAGCTAATCCCCAGGCATGTCTAGGCTTCCGATCCGATTAGGTTACTGCTGCGGCTACGGCTACTGCAACAGCTGCTCTCGGCCTGTATAACCTCATGTTTCAGCTTCCAATGTGTCACAGCCATCGCGGGACTGTTACCTTATTTCGATATTGCTCTTCAACATGGCTATGCCAGGTAACATTACTCCGAGTCGCGTGAAAAAAGATCTGTCTGTGCTGAGAAAAAAGAAACCATCCTTTCGGTCTTTCCCATGCGATGTCTTGGGTTGTGCGCGTGTCATCGTTACATGCATTTTTTCCAGTGTGTACCGAGACACGAAATCGAGATACAGTATAATCGCATGTTCCCACGCGCAAACACCGTGGGTGTATGTTCATCATGCACGACTTTATCACGGTCCCTCCCCCCTAAGGACCTCCTTGAATTCCACATGTCACGCGAGAACATGGGGACTTGATAGAAAATAGTCCCCGATTTCTACGAAACACAGAGACAAGGCTTTTATTACCGAACTGTGCCGATTCCCTCCCCCCTTCTAGCATATTCGTGGAGTACAAATTTTTGGAAGGGGTGGGGGGGGGAGGCCATATACAACAGAAGAAAACGGTTGTATTTCGGATTCGTCTGTTCTACATCCATTTCCGCGGCCAATATATTCCTCCCATCCCCCATCCCGCGTGGGAGCTCTCTCTATCTTAGTACCTACCCAACCTTCAAGTTTCTGCAGGATAAAAAGGGCAGAAAACAGTGTCGCGTAACCAATCCCACCCTCCGAGAAAACTCAACTCTTGCTGGTCTATCAAAGCCGTGTAACCATCACCTCCTCCAGAACAAAACCTCGAATTCTTGATGTCCATTCGTTGCCCCAAAAGAAAAAAGAAAGAAAAAACTCAGAAGTGACTAGTTTGATCGATTGATCTACACATTTTTCTATGTACGGGAGGGAGACTGGAGTATCCAGATCTTCGGAATTCTACTGCCCTTTGTTTTCTTTTTGGGGAAAAAAGTTGAACTGCCTGTTAGGGAAAGAATAAGCAACAAAACTGGCGCGCTAAAAGAAGAAGAAAAAAAATGACCTGGCAGCTTGGTTTGCGCCGATTATTTTAACCAACAGCACGACCTAGGGAGATCTCTCACGGGGGCGGGAGGGTGTTCTGCAGAACTGTGCATATTAGAGAGAGAAAGAAAAGGAAAACCCCCATGCTTCTGGGACACAGCGCTAGAAACAACCCACCCTCCTCCCTCCCCCCCGTGGGCATGCTGTGTCACAAGGGATATATCCCTTCGTCCTCTCAAAATATACAAAGGGGAAAATGTATTCCGTAGAATGAAAAACATGGGAAAAGCCAAAAAACTGGGAAAACAAAGTAACGGGTCCAGTTCGGTTGTTCTGCTCCCTTCTTTGCTTTTTTTAAACTGCTGTGCAACATACACTTCATCATGACCACTCTCGATGCAGCATGTACGGGGATGTGCGAACCGTGGACATAGATGAAAAAAAGATTACATAAGGGATAGGCTATTGTATGAATGTGTGTGGTGGGCGTGGTTCCCATATCTGCACGGTAGATCATGCAGGGAACACACGGCCCGTGATGTATATAAGTACGTACCGTCAATGCGGGGGAACAAAATATGCATCGCAGGTTGAGAGAACCGTGGGGCGGGGGGGGGGAAGGGGGTGTTGGGTAAAAGGTCGAAAAAAGTCGGGAAAAAGAAAAAGGGCGGTTGGAACATTGGTAAACGGTAATAGGGGTCTGCTTGGGAATGGTAGATCATGGGGTCCCTTCATTTTCCTTTTTTTCCTTTTTTCTTCTTCATTGTCCTCTTTGCCGATGCTGGGTTCTCCCCGTGGTCCCGTGGGGAATGCGGTGGTTGTCTTGCCTGCAGGGTACAGGGGAAAGGAGCGGGGAATACTCCGTGCAAGTTTCTTCTCCCTTCTTGCTTGCTTAACTTTTAATTAACGTACGAAGTACCGAATATACAAGAATTTACCCCTGATGATGAGTATTATATAATAGCCGGCAGATATATATATATATATATGGCCATAGCGGGGGGTATCATTTTTATATTCATAAATACAGCGTATAATTTCTTAAATCATGTAGATATACAGAACAAAACCCCTTTAACCAACAATCCCCCCCTTCTCGCAAGAGAAAAGATAATCTTGAAACCAAAAAGGGACAAAAGGGACGTGTAAAAAATAAATAAAACAAAAAGAAAAGGAGAGAGCGCCAAATAACGAAGCAGTATGAAGGGAAGACCTGGGCTACCGTTTAATTGTTGAGATGCCATAAATTCATGATGTTAACAGTCCCGGCTGTGTATGCGTGATTTCCGAGATTCCCGACCCAGTGAAATCTTCTTCCCAAATTCCTGCCATTTTTTCGCTTGAAATTGCGCCAGTCACCATCACGGTGGAAAAAATCCATTCTATTCGAAGAAAATTCTGGTGTTCTGATCCCGCAGAATTCTTCTATATTGTGTACTCGTAACTCGTTCATAACCCAATTGGTCTCCTCTTGATTCATAATATATCATCCTTGCTAGTTCGATGTGTTTGGAGCGCTTAATCATTCACCATCTCTCCTAGTGTCATTTTTCGTCTCTTGGAAGGGCGGGGGGCATCCCTGTCATTTTCTTCCTTTGGTGCCACTCTCTTTGCACCATTGTAAAACGCCTGGGTGGTAGAGTAGAGTAAAGGAGGCTCTTGCCGTTGTACTTCCTGGCTATGTTGTAGCTGAGGCTCAGGTCGAGGTAGGGGGGGTTGAGGCGGGAGAGGGGGACCAGAAGGTTCGGCCAATTTACGCACAGCTGGACCAGACGGTAAAGGGGCAAGCTGGATTGGGGGATTTGTCGGACGGCTCATGGAGTCGTTCGGAGGCGGCACTCGATCTATTGGACCTGAGTGAAGTCTAGCTGCATATAAGGACCAAGGCGAAGGTCCAGGATCCGTCACGGAGGGCAAAATGGGCGGCAATTTCAACCCTGCGTGGCTCGTTTCCGGCAAAGAATACACGCGACGTTCGCTAGACACTGGAGCTGACTGACTAGTAGTTGGTCCGTGTGGGGAATCGACTGGTGAAAAATATGAGGATGCAGAAAGAGGATGATGTGGTTGAGATTGCTGTGGAGAGGAAAAAGTCCGGAGTCCTTCCCCGGAGAACATAAAGGTCGGTTTCGGTGCGTCGCTATAGCTTCGAGTGTATGTTTCCGGTCGGCTTCGGGGAGAAAAGTTCGGTGTTTGACCATGGTGCGTAGTTTGAAAGGAGCCACTCGAGACTGGTCTCTGCCCATGCGCGCTGACAGGTACGGTAGTTGATGCTGGCATCGACCGCGGAGGAGACAAGATAGGGGGGATATATGTCGGAGGATGAATCGAGATGCCGGACCCCTGTCTTAGCCTTCCATACTCTGGGCCCAGCCCGACTTGACTTAGATGGTGGAGCTCGGTGCTGGGACGGAGCTCTCGAGATGAAGGGTTCCTCCTATGTCCATATGGCCGCGCCAAAGGGGAGGACCCATGAGGTGCCGGTCGTGATGCCGCAGATTGCACATATCCTGGCTCGTAGGACCGCAACGGCCCTTCCTCCGCCTTCAAAGGAGGCCTCCCCCTTCTCTTATGCGTAACATCAACGCAGGATGCCTATATATTTGATTAGCTTTCAGAACAGGGTGTAGACTTCGTAATAGAGGGAAATCAAATAGTCCATCGGAGAAATATGTGTATCCTGGCTATTGAATTACTTACTTCTTTCCCTGCAACCACACATCTTCTACAAGGGCGAGCTGCGTCACAACCAAGGTGTTTCCTTTTGCAGTTAACACATGCTGAAGCCACGTGTGCCTTTGCACGGCGTGTAGATCTCGGAGGTAGTGGGGTCGCCCTGGGAGGCAGCGGAGGCCCTGTTACTAGGCCAGGGCGCAGATGCGAAACTTCAACCAGTGGCGTCAATGTGGCCAAATGCACTGGCTGTGACGTCGCGTGGGAGGGTCGTGGGTCATGGATCAATGGTTCTGGCACAGGATCCCTTACTAGAGCTTCTGACAAGGTAGGAAGTGACTGTGAAACAGGTTGGGTGCTAACAAAAGTTGGGGAGCTCGACTGTTGCCGGCGCCTCTCTCCGCGTAGTGGATCGAAACGATTTTGTGGAGATGGCGAACCGGACATAGGGGGAGAGAGGTACGGCGCCCGAAGACTGGGCAAGCAGTAAGGGTCTGACAGGCACAGGTTCAGGGGGAATTTGAGAGGGTCGGAGCCAGGCCTGTGGGCCTCTCCGAAAGCCGTGAGCGGGAGGGAAAGCTCGGTGGAGCGTAGAGAGTGCATGAGGTTCGAAGATTCCAAGCCAGCGTACGTGATAGTGATGATGTAAAGCGACGTTTTAAAATGCCAACGGAGGAGCCCTCACGCGGCATCAAAATCCAAGCGGTAAACAGGTGCGAATAAGAACTATCCCTTTTGCATTCAAAGAGGCAAGCCTTAACGGTGTCGATCATGGGTCTAATTTTGAGTATCACGAACTAATCATCCAGTGGTTGCTGAGCCAAATTTTCCTTTCATAAGCTCATCCGCTCGAATCAGGCTTCGCCGGCTCACAGCGGTTTTGGTCCTTGTGGAAGTTCGAAGGCGGAAAAACGACACGATGAAGTCCAGGCTGGAGATTTTAAAATGGTGCGAGAGGGTACTTGAACCCAAAAAAATCGGCACAATCACCCCTCACAAAGCAAGTTCCCTGATCGGGCGGAACTGTGAGATCGGGATATCGTATGACAAGATCCGAGCGCAACAGGCAGAAAATGGAACATACAGAAATTCTGCGGTACGGGGCCGAATCGTGCACTGGTGTGTATGGAGATATATATAAACGTAGGGTCCAAAGATGGCGCCTCTCGCGCTTTCCGGGCAGTTAGCGATTGCGCAAGCCAAAGAACGCCTTCCGAAAAGTAAGGTTCAATAAATGTCAGATCCTTAAATGTCCTCCGAGAGAGGCGTAAGGTTGGTGTAGTCTGTAATATGACTGAAGCGGGACGTAAGCTCGATGGAGTAGCGGAGCGACGGAATCAGAGTGAAGACCTTTTAAGTCAGATAAAGAAGAATGCGGAACAAGTCGAAGGAGAAAAAATGGAGTGTCGGGCCAGGAGGCGTTAGAGCTAAGTATACTATTGTATTTTACTCCGTGTGGAGAGATTAGGTAGAGCGGAAGTTAGATGACCAGGGGTGGGGGGGGGAGGAAGTTTCATGAATAACTATTAACAAGAGGACCACGAAGTTTCGAACGGCCTCTAACTTCTAAAGTGCTGGCTGAATCAGTCGAGCCTTGGTGATCATCTCCGGAGACGGTTGATATATTATTATTATCCATCATGCAGGTCATCGACAGGGCTTTGAGCAGGGTCCGGAGCAAAAGCCTGAACATGAGGAGCACTGGCACTAGTCGATACGCCCATTCGATGATGAACACCATCATGGGAAAATTTAGCCACGGTGCCAATCTCGGACAATGGCGGGGTGGATCCTTTGAGAGTGGTGGCATTTTAAGCAGTGGTTTTACTTTTTGAGGATTTTTGGGCTAGATGGTGGGAATCGGGATTATTGGGGCATCGTCGCAGTAATTGGGCAGGACAGGCACCAGGGGGTCCCTGCTACCCAGGAGAGGCCGCTTGCTGAGAGAAGGAAAGCTCCCGTTGCTTTCAGTGCTCCGTAGGAGGTGGTATCCGAGAGTGGAGAGCATGGCCTGTGCGGATGTTTGGAAGAATATGGCAAGTACAAACATAACTCGGCCAGGCTCTGGAACACTAGTATAGCGGGCACAAAAAGAACATCATGGCTTCGCAAGGAACGTATTACTAGGCGCTGCTCGTTAGTGGAGTGTTCTTCAGATAGATCAGCCTCTAGTTGCCGATAGATCATGTTCACAGTACCAGATAGTGACTACACTAGTCGAGCTAATAGTGGCCTAGGGTCGGCCAAGTTAGCATTTCTTGATCTGCCGTCACGGTCGATCATCTGGTCTCTGCATCGCATAACACAGAGGGAAATGCAAGAGCTTCTTCGACTACCAATCACAGCGGCGTTTTAATCAACCAAGGACGTAACAAAATATTGTCTATGTATCGAACGGCGAAGAACGACCAATTCGATTCTGGGATGTGACTGGGCTGGAGCACACTGGGAAACCATGGCTGCAATAATGTTCACAGCTAGTGCGCGCCGACTGTTTACGCTGTAACGGTACATCCGGTCTTGCGCCTTGAATCATTGATGTTCTCCGTGTGCGATAGAAGCAATTCTGGTGGCAAAAGTTCCATGGTTGAAATCGTGGTCAGCGGTGACACAAGGCAGTCAGCAAAGATGGGGTCATGGAACCGCCATTATTTACATACAGGATGCGAAAGACAGCGTGGCTGACAACTTGACAAGTTCCGTTCGGGGCAGCGTGCGAAAACCTCGGCAGGGGGTGCATGACGCGGTGCCAGCGGACTTCGATGATCCTGGGCAATTAATTGTGGGCTCAACGCTCCAGAGCCGACATGACAACTGTCTGACCCCCATATTTGGTCTTTACAATGAATTATCAACGCAAAACTGTGAATGATATTGATCTAAAATCATGGAAGTTCCCTTGCAGGTCGCGATTGCAGTGAATATAGAAGGCGGCTCTTCGTCCAAGGTCAGCATAACCTTAACCGACGCTGAATATACAATACGATACCGCGACTAAAATACAACTTATCCTCTTTTGTGCTGTCTCCTTTGCTCCGAAGAGACAAGAGCAATTGATAAACACCGACTGAATATATGGAGAACTTACTCATCTATTTATTCCATCCGTCAGGCATAGCGGAGGACGAAGGTGATTAATTTAGACTAACCCATTTAGCCAGTCGCCGGCACTGCTCATATCTGGAGAGTATCATCCCTCATTGGTGAAATGTGCCTCTTTTTTCTCCGAGACCCCAGATGTCAACTTACACGGACTAGAATATTCTGGTCCTGAAGAATCTAAAATAGTGAATGGATCTGGTTTCTGAGAAAGGAAGCACTCCATAAGGCCCCAAGCAAGCAATACTCCTCCTCCGGCTTAGGCTCGCACGACGGATGCAGCCCGATCGACTCTTCTCCCGCTCCCCACTGCTACTAGATATGACGGGCTTGGCCCCCGCATTGGATATAGCAAAAAAGAATATCCGTACTCTGTACTTTGTTCACGGAAGTCGAGCCTGAGACTCCGTAATTGGGGCACTTGCTTTTGAACTTCAAAGTACGAGTCTGTGTTTTTGTGCTCTCCTGGATCTATGGATCCCACAGAGACCAGTCCTCATTTCAATTTCGGCAATAATTTATTCGTTGGATCCGCATCCCCTTGCGATCTGCACAAGAGTTACACATGATTGTTTCTTCAATGGAAGCACATGCGAGGTTCGTTTCTTTCTTTCTTTCTTTTCTTTCGACACACGCCGGTGGTAGGAAAACAGAAAAAAAAAGCTTCAGCCATGCAGGTTTGGTGAGGGCCCTTTTTGGAGAACTTCGTGGCTTGAAAATCAGTGCAACATCCATCTTGCCGTTGCGCCACGGAAAAAGCAAATCTCAGGGATTACTGCAATGGCGGGGGGAGCCCCTTAAAACTCTATGAGGATCTTTTTGCGAAGTTTCCTTGGCTCGATAATTCCTTCCTTCGGAGGTTTTACTCAAAGTTGTCCACCATCTTTCAGTGTTCACCAGCCCACACATGAAGCCGTGTACTTTACTCCAGGGTTCTAGGGAGCGGAAGAAATGTCCCTGACGAGCGGGGGGGGGGTTTCTGAATAAAATATGGAGAGGAAGAAAGTCACTGTCTCGCAACAAACTTGGTTTGCGGGAACGGTCTGGATTGATCATCGCACGCACAATGTAAACCTCTGCGTCTGTATATCCCCCCGACCATCACAGGCGTGTATGACTGACTCACATACTCTGTAGATTGTGCAGTGATCGGAGACAGGGATGAATACGTACTAGCCCGATCTAACCTGAGAGGGTGGAATGTTCCGTCCTCGCACAAGCCATGTTGCTGGGCACTAAGTTCGCCTACCCAGTCACGTCCCTGCTAATAATGGCTGCATGTTGCAGCTTGCAAGAGATGCTGCCATGGCTATTTGTGCTGATAACAACCGTGACAGGGTGGGGAGCAGCCATCTCACGGCCGTACCACAATGACACGATCGAATCCCACCAAAACAATATATTATTTCCCTAACATCACCACCCCCCAGTCCAACGGGTTACATGCACGTGCCACGCCTGCAAAGGTGCAAGAGGCACATCGTGGCTGATGGGGGGGAAAAAAAGTTCAATGACAGGGGCACCCGACTGGAGACTATTTCTTGTCTCACTGATGAGGAATGAGAACACCTGCTCACAGTACTCTGGAGCCGTTTAAGCTTCCAGGGAACAGAACTTTCGGACCTTGGAAAATTCCCCCAGCTTACGCGCGAGACGGGAATTAAGGATTGTTCGGAATCACGGTTGATTTGCTGTACCCTGAACTTAATCCGACATTTAATCGGCGGAAGGGAGCCAACGGCGTTGCTTCACGGGCCTTCCAGCCGGGCAAAGCCATCAAGTTACAGAGAAGGAAATATTATGGTCCTGTTCTGCGATCTCCCTTGTTAGACCTGTGAACTGGCTGCTGCTTGCACAAAAGTCAAAGCTTATCCTTTGTTTGTCTCTTTTCTTTTCCTTCTTGGATACTCCCCATCGCCCATCCCTGAGATCGTCCATGCTGACCTTGCTGAACCGTGGCCATTTGGGGTGGTAATACAAGACATACATCCTTCTGTGAGACACAATGGAAAAATCCATCCATGAGAAAACTCACGTTCTCGACAGTGCAACCCTTCAAATGGAACTCCTTTTTTTCCACAAGCGAATCGCCATATTATTGCGATTATTCTGAAGACAATTCAATCCACCGGACAAAATACAGCCTCACGGGGCCTTTGAATTTTGCTCGCTGATGTCTTGTTCGTTGATACTTCCTTTTCAGGAGTCGACTTCCGTTTCACCAAACGGCACAATCTGGAGATATACCCCAAAAGAAACGAAGATCAACACCAACATTTAAAGTGGGCCATAAAGTACCCTTCCTCGCTCGCCTAGCTGCCCTAAGCAAAGCCTAATCGTAACGGCTCCTCGCTGACAACTCTCACTAAAAGGTCTAGCGGCCTTGCCCCAGCCCAGACTGCAGCGAAATTGATCATTGACAGGGGAGGATCTCTTGGCCCGAAATTCGCCGACGTAGCGCGAAACTAAAAAAAATATCCACAGAGGTAAGAGGGCTGGAAAATGTGCTCTGACACCCCACTATGAACGCCCCTCCGAAGCTAGTGCGCCACCTTTTGGGTGCAAAGTTAACTCCCGGATACCGAAGTTCCCTGCTTCATTCCCCCATTATTGTTTCAAGGCCTTTTATCCGCTCGCCATATATTTACCAGCAGGGATCCATGCAGAACGGTACATTGGCGCCTGAAGACCGGCGTTTTATGCTTTCTTGACTATTTCTCTTACGGGCGTAATGAGCAGCAAAGAGTCCGATCGGACTTTTTCTTCGACGCGGGGAAAAACCCGCTCCTTCTTCGCCAATTCCAGTTCGTTCCAGAAATACTGAGATCCAGTTGTACGGGGGAATATGCCTAAAATATTGCAGAAGAGCATATTGGACCATGCGAAAAGGTGGTAATTTACGGGCCATTCTCCATCATGGCACTGACGAAACACTGCATCGTGCAATATTCCTAGCCGGGAAATAGAGAACTGTTGTACGACAAAGCTCTGAGCCTCAATTGCACCTTACTTTCGAGCCCATGCTTCTTGAAGGATTCGGTTTTCATATCGCAAAGACCTCATGCTCAATCAGCAGAACATCCTACTACTAAATACCGCACTTGCTAGCTGACCTGGATCCATCTGGTCGAAGAGCAACTACAAACGGAGAGTGCAGTAACTTCAAAGCGCAGGGTCGAAGGATTGGGAAGCTTCCCGGAACTACCTGTGTAGTTCCATTCACACTATTTATTCGAGGGTTCAATCCTTCAGCCACCCCCAGCACCAAACCTGGCAGATGGGACCAAGGATGTCAGCAACGCAAAAGCGACTGGGTAAAATCGCGATAGATGATTCGCTGATCTCTAACGGCCGAGTTCTACGTTCTCTCCACTATCTTCTACTCTTAACGTAATACATTAGCCTTTTTCTGAAAAAAAACAAATAAAAAGGGTCCGCGTCGGCTATTATCCTCGCACAAAAATCGCTTAGCCTCAATCCATACATTGCGCAGGATGACTTGCACACATGTCCGCGTGTGCACCTGCCAACCATGTGGATTAGATTCATTAACACGCTGTTGATTGCAATAGGGGGCGAAATAGCGATAAGTGACTAGGTACTAACCTAGACATAAACAGCGTCTTCGCGACGCGTAAACAATATCGAGAACCATGGTATTCATTCCACTTTCGTCTCAAAATCCGAGAATTGATAACGACTTTTGTTTTTCGTCGTTTTTTTTTCTTTCTCTCTGCTCCTGACTGGCAACGTAACAGCACCATAGCCGAACAAACCACAGGCGTTTTGATAGCGTTTCGCTCGCTGAGAGTGACCAATCGGAGAGAAAAGCGGCCAGGGATTGTTGCGTCTAACCAACAACCCCGCCTAGTTCCGGTGTGAGCGGTGGGAAAATTCTCCGAGGAAAAAAACGAAATGTCACTGCGCCTCTCCTGAGGTAGGGGGAGGCTTGGACCCCGATTAAGGCTGTGCCAAACCGTTCCCGAAGGATGAAGGATTTCATTTATTTGGTTTTTTTTCTTTCTCTCCGGTCGCAATTGAGCTGTGAAATACCTCAATACCCTGAGCTTATGGACACAGTTCAGGATACTTTGTTGCGGGGCATTTATTTAACAAGAGGATTTCACATGCTGGGTTCGGCTGTTCCGTTAGATATAACCCCAGGATGCTGGAATACATGATCCCCTTGAGATTGCAATGACCAAAAGAAACGCTCTTGTTTATTTATATGTGGGACTTGTTGGGATTCAGATAATACTGCAGCATTGCAGGGTGATGCATAATGATTGTGGATATTCTGGACTTGAGTTGCATGTGATTGCTCACACATTCCTGTCGTAACAGCACAGATATATATCCATTTGCAACATACTTGATGCTACTCAGTTATCACAAGGAAAAGGCTACTCGATGCAAGCTACCTTACCTCCATATTGGCCACGGCTAGTATGGGTGGCATTGTTTTACTATGCATCATTAAGCTGGCTGTTAGCGAAATAGTCACGAATTTTGCTTCACGCTGTCTAGTACATGAGTGCTAGATATCAAGTTATTTGCTTGTTTCTCAAAGCATTCAGAGGATGCTGTGTACTCTGTATGCATCCAGAGGTTACCATGCTCATACCTAAGACTCAAGGCCGATTATTCCAAGGCCGTTGACCGCGTGGCCACGTATCTACTGGAAGTGATAAGTTACACAAAATAGGGATTTGACATCTGTATTGCTCAATCTAGGAAGATGATTAGCTCTAGTTCCAAAGCAAGAAAACTACCTCTAGAGAACAAGCACATGGTTAATTGCAGCCCATCGGTGCTATCTATATCTCTAAGCAGGAAACAAAGCTTTGCCTCCATTATTCAAAATACTCTAATCTGACTTCACTGCGGTCAAAAGTCCACATGTATGTTATGGCATGGGACTTTTCAACTATACAATATCTGAACTTCCTTTCTTCTACACTGTGATGCCACGCCTATATAAGGGGTGCCCGGGCGACTACTAGCGTTCGCTAGTATTCGTGTGACCTTTTTGGTCTAGAGGTTTAACGCGGTTTACCCGGGCCTACGTTGGAGCCTTACATACACTCAAAGACTTTTTACCAGCTGACAATGGATATCTGGCCATCTATACAAACCATTTTCCTGCTTGTGCTTGTGAGATGCATCTTCAGATATTGTGAACCATGACAGCGTGCCATGGGTCTTATAATTGACAGATATACAGAAAATTCTTCTCATCTGAGCGCCTTACGAGGCATTATTCATGTCTATACTGATATCAAGTCGATTAGCACACCTATCAGAGGCAATGACAGATCTTATATACCCTCGATCTTAGGCCTACATATAAGTGATATCATTTAGCCCAGAATAAACAACTTGCAAGCTACCTGGGTAGGCTATTCTGTATATCAGGCCCAGAAAAAATTAGAATATATGCAGCATGAGTGCTTTTAGTTTTATATAAGAAGATAATTCTGTAGCTTGCTATATAGCACACTGTTCTGATTTATTCTACAAATATTATTATTAAACTAGTGCAATTTTCCAGTAAAAGGAGTAAGACAGCACTAAGAAGCAGGGCTTTTTTTTAGAAAGGGGAAGAAAGAAAAATGGTGCAACCAGGTTAGATAAAGATAAATGGGATGAGATAATCACACTGTGCAGTCTGTCACCAGGGAGAATAGATTCAACCTGAACATTGTGTGTGTCCAACGTAGGCATTGCTTGATGTATCTTGGATATTCCTTCAGAGTCATCTCAACAGTTGCTGTCTCTGTGGGTTGGATCTTGATCCTGTAGTGCATGCTCTCCACCATCTCTTTACCTGTTCTTTTTTCAACAATGCAACAAGCACCGCGACAATCACACCCAAGACACCAGCCACAGCGCTGACAATGGCAGTTGTATCCGGACCTTTAGGTGGAGGAGCAACCTCATACTCTACAGCCGGTACCTGGAAAGGGCCCTCATCGGGATTACGCCTTGCCACGTAATTTATTCGACCTTTCGAGGCTGCGTAGAAATATTCCACATATCTCCCAGTGTCAGCCGCGCTCCTCCATACCGCGACGGGCTGCCCGGCGTTGAGGGCATCGACTTTTTCCAGCACAGTATTGATCGCGTTAGCCCTGGATCCACCCTCCCGGATGGTCCATTCGCTGGCAGAGCCGTGTTCGTCGATGTAAAATGCCCGAATGATCAAGGGATCGGGCCATGCGGCTGCGGCAAATGTCATAGCAGGGTCCGAAGCAAAGTTCTCTATGACTGGTCGGGCTTGTGGAAGAGCCATCAGTCTGTGGACATGGGGAGGCGTGTACAATGGGATTTGAGAGCATACCTTTTGACCATCTGGTGCCGTTCCAAGTTAGGGAAGAGAGCGACATGTCCTCAGCGACAAAGAATAGATGGATGTCTGTGGAGTTGATTGGTACTGCCGCGGATACACTAGACCCCCTCACGGTTTTCGGCCCAAGTCGCGTTGCATCGCTCTGTGTCTGTTCAATGACATAGTCGTCCTCATCGATATAGAATCGTCGTGCGTCATAAAGCCCCACTTGTACAGCAGCGAGACCCGAGGCGGATCTGAACCCCGTCCCATTCGTAAAGTAGTCGAGGTATTCTCCGTCCTGGTACCGGCAGGAGCACTTGATGATCTGATTATCCTCATCAAGGTACCACACAACGAGCTATGGACAGGGTCCGTCAGTTCAAATCATTGGAGTAGGGAAGTAGTGTGAACAGACTAACACTATCAGCTCCTGGGAATTTTCTGCTCTTGGTGTAGTGCGAAGCAAGCGGGGAGTTTTCTCTGGGGCGAATGGCCCCATTAATCCCCACCGTCTTCGCACCGGGGTCACGCCGCTTAACGACTATTTGGTTGTTGCTGGGCTGGTGCCAATAGAGGTACCTGGCCTAGCCGTCGTTTGCCTCGCTAGTGTAGGCCGTGGCAATATTCACCACGATCGGCTTTTTTGCGCTCCTGGCCAGCGGGATAAAGTGCAAGAAAAGGGTTAGGAAGAGAACGACGGTTGTGCTGAGGGCAGCCATGTTGAGTAAGGAAAGTATGAGGCGGTTGGATATTGCAGAGATGTGTGCGTGCTGCGAAAGGGCGAAGGCGATTCAAGATATAGGCCTCATTCTTTCGACAAAGGCTGGTCACCGCAGGGTAACTGCTCAATAGAGTATCGGCAAACCCAACAGTTATACCGCCATAGAGCGAAAATTTGTGCCAAGCGCTGACCTATTGGCTGAGATGAGTTGAGGCACCAGGTAGATCTGGATAATTCCAACCCCATGGGGGCCAGGCTGCTGCTGTGGTCAGTGAGGTTAGCCCCAGCCTTGTGAGGTCCCTGAACGCCGCCTCCTTCTATTGGGTATGGGCCACCCAGTGCACAAGTCTATGGATTCTTGAGATGTAGGTCGTGTCCCACTTCAAGTGTAGCGAACAGTCCTTAAACCTCCTCTTCAACCCTTACACTTCCGCTGGGCTGATCTGCATGCGGCCTAGTACTTAAGAGGGGGGGGGGGTTAGGGGAGGCTGCCCGTTTAGGTGGCCGAAAACTGCTCCCTGTTGGCCTTTGTAAAAACTGCTCTTGATTTCTAATTTCACCACCCACAGAATTGCAAAGCCTCGCCACTTGTCTAAACCAGGGTCAGTAGGTTCCCTAATTATGCCCTAAGCAGCCCTGAGTAGTAGTACCTGCCTGAGCTGCTTTGAGAAGTCCCTGAGGAAAAGCTGTGAGTGGATGTTGGGGCCGACCAGGGTCAACACAGGTCGTCGAGGGCAATTGATGCGTAATGCAATAGCTAGTGTACGCCGCAAGGCGGATCTGATGGAATCTGCCACCCAAGGAATGGTGGTTTTGGGTGGACATTGTGTTGAGTGGACAGTACTAAAATAGTGAGTTCATGCCAGAAACCCTAAGACTGCTAACATACAATATACTATTAGGGGAGTATTTTCCCTAAGGTGCCATCAAAAGAGACAAGACAGCATTTGGCACTAATATTGTTAACCCGACCCTAGGCGCCGAGGCGGGTACGCGCCAAACCCGATAAAATGTGGGTGATTGGACCACACCAGACCCGATCACCCAACGCGGGAGTGCGGAAAAGGGGCCTTTTTTACCTATACCCGAAGAAATAACAACACTATTTGGCACATTGACTTGGGCAGACATTTTGGTCTATAATTGCAGAGACAGAAACCAGGAGGTAGGCAAGTATAAGTAAGCTGGCGAGCCATATACCCGCACGGGCAACCACAGAATTGACAGGCCGGTGGGCGTTCAGCGTTCAACCCGCGGGCGCAGACATGATGGCACAGAAGCAATTAGGCGCCTCGGGGTGTGATACTATCGGCTTGCTTGCTGACAGTATCCCCAGCCGTGCCATGATGCCATCTCCGGCCGGTTACTATCATGGCTTGAAGCGGGTGACTAAGCCAATAATACATATAGATAACAATGGGTCGCTACATTCTCGAATGTATGCAGTGCTAGGATTTTTGGTTCTGCATGAGAAGATGATTCTGTTGCTCGCTATGGCACACTGTCCTGGTTCCCATACAACTGCTGTGCGTTCTGGCTGACTTCAATAATGGCTTGCCTATAAATCTGCGCCATTCTAGGACCTATCGCTTCCTAATAATCTTAGGAAGATTTTATAGAGATATATGAACACATTTTCTTTTTACCTTGCCCATGTAAATTATCACCTTGGCCCATTTCCTCTAACTACACTCTCCTATTAGACTTGAATAATACAGTGCTACCTACTAGTTATCGAAAGAGTAGACGCGAAACGAGGTAGGTAATATGAGATATTAAATCCTAAACTCCAACATAAACCATAACAAATCAACTTGAATAGCACACAACATACAATCAAAATAACAAATGAACTCCAACATAAACCAAAATAAATCAACACAAATAGCACACAACAGACAATCAAAACAACAAAACTAAACTTCAAGAAATCAAACAGAAAAAAGAAAGAAGAAAGAGCCCATATCAACACACTGATTGCGATAGACTTCACCATGTGCCTATGTGAAAGCCAATACACTCATTTGAAACAAGGCATGCTTAACCACAGATTTTTGGATAAGAGGTTCCTAGCGTGAGAAGAAGAAACCTCTCTTCTTTTTGCCTTCTTTCTTTTTATCATGCTTATCATCCTTCCTTCTGTCATCCCCCCCCTTCCCTGCATCCTTTCCTTGGTCGCCTTTACCATTGGAAATTGTTGCCCAAAAGACCCGCCCCTTGTATTCGATATATGGACGTCCTGATATTGGGTCATTAGAGCAAGAAATAAAAATGGCTTCTCCACTGAAAGATAGAAAGTAGTATCTTTGCGACTGCTGGTCAAACAGTAGCTGCACGCAGCCGTCTGCTGACACCGGCATCGGGGGACTGTCAGATCTCTCACGTTTAGACCTATCGGTAAGAGTGAGCTGGCTAGCACGGGTTTCTGGCTCCGCTAGTTGGTTTCGGGAGCGGGCGCTCCTTAGCTCCCTTTGCGACTCATTACTAGGGCTTCCACGCCAAGATTGCCCTCCTTGCTGGCCCATAGCTGGCAGGGGAATCGAGGGGGTTACCACGTGGAAAGGTGCTGGATTGGAGTTATTATCGCTGATATACCTGAAGCTTGGGTTCGATATTCCAGCATTTCGGCTTTTCGGGCGCTTGGAGACATCGAGGCCACGATTGTATTTGATGAGCTGTGCTCCTGTATGTGAAACCATCTGTTTGCCAATATACAGAAAGCATTCCCTTGTAGTGACTTTGTTACGAAAGTCCCTTGCCAGAGTGGAATCCGTTATAGGGACTTGAATGAATTTTGTATCGCTTCTGATCGTATCCGAATGCCACAAAACGAAGGTTTCACTGCCGGGTTCTTTCTCCAGTTTCAAAAAGATTGTCTTCGCGTAGCTTGTTAGGAAGCCAAATTTTAATCGATTCTCGATCATATAACTGGCAACTTGGCCTAAGAATCATGGTTAGCGATTGTGAATGAACGAAGTTGATACCTACCTAGGTATGTAGTCATTGCATGATTGGAGGGCTGCACTCACCAAGAGCCCACCTGACATTGATTTGGTCTCGTAGGTATTCGTCGAACTTATGCACCCACGGCGTCTTCGCTTCCCCGACAGCTAGAAGAGTACCGCGTTCCGTAATGAGCACGAAATCGGGCAGTTTCTGACTTTTACTAGTGCCTATAGCATCGCCAGGATAAGTTTTGCAGTCTCCAATGCGGATATCCAGATTAAGGGCCTTGAAAACAGCAGACATGACCTGGCCAAGATTCTGTCCAAATCTCCCTTGAACAGAATACTCATCACCACATGCGTAGTGTTCCTGTGATAGATAACACCGACCAGGGGATGTTGATTCGTGATCCAAAACCTCATTGGTCCAGATCTGCGACAAGGTGGACTCGCGCACCTCCGACTCGAATTCAGACCAGTATCCTAAGGTGCCTCTGAACTCTAATGGCTGCACGGAGTCGGACTTTGTTTGTGCGGGCCCATAAAGGAGCCTTGGGAAAGATGAACAAACTAAGTGTCGGGCTGTAAGTTCAACTGCCATGACGTAAAAAGTAGGCTAGATATGGAGTGAATGTATGTAAGGAAGTAGTTGCGTCAGATTCTGGGAAGGGAATGTCTTGCGGGTGGATTTTTTTCCAGCAGCGAGGGAGTAAAGGCGGTTTAAATACTTTCTTCCAAGTGACTATAGGCATGTTGGTGAGTGACGTCGCTAATCGATAGACCACTGGTTTCAATGTTCCATTTACATCTAGATGATGGGTGTCGCCAATAGCTCAGACGGCAGAGAATCCTACGAATGACATCATTAACCAGTGCAAGTAGCTCTTTTCCTATTCATGCATGCAAAGGATAGCACGTTTATTCCAAATATAGAGGTGATAGGTGGTGGGCGTTCCAAAGTGCAACCCATGGAGGTCTCGGGTTGTGATACCATGGTCGAAACAATAATAGGTATGTACGTAACATCCCTAGCTGTGCCGCGATGCCTTGCAAGGCGATGTTTCGGGACCAATAATATTGTCGGTATTTACGGCGGACTATATCTACAAAGAGCTCAAAACTTACGTGAGTTTGAAATACACTAAGTTAGTTATAGCAAATGCCACGCACTCTTGGAAGCAGCTCACCTACCAACCAGCTTATCAAGAGTGTTAGTTCGATACAGGGGATTCTATAGAATTGAATGTTAGCTAGGCTGAGCAGCTTAATTTGAATGAAGCAGCTTACCTACCAACTAGCTTATCGACGGTCTATCTAGGGTCTGAGCTGACTAGGGGGAATTTGCGGGGGAATTCATGGAGGAATTGGGTGAGGAAGAGCTCGATATAGGGGCCGGCCTGGCTAGGGGGAATTCATGGAGAAATAGGGTGAGGGATATAGAATAGGCATTAGAATCTACTATCTAGCTGCTAGCCAATTTACTAGATAACCCAGTTCAATTCTCTAAATAAATTGTAATGTATTTCACCACTTTCTCAGACACACCATATCCTCAGACACCCACTCATGTGATATAAAACTTTTTTATTGAAATTTCAGAGGTTCAACAGCATGATATTATACTTTTTGATCTTTTAATCTAGCTGAAATTCTATAGTATTAGCAACTGTTCTTTAAATTACTGTAAAAACTTATAAAAAGTAATTAAATATAAGCTTATAGAAGTACTTAAAATATATAGAATTATTAATCTTTTTATAGCTATAGTTAATTAGCTGTCAATAAAGATTCTTAATCTGATTCTTATATTATTTACAGAATTAATAAATTCAGTAGATTTCAACTAGCTCTTTAATAATTTTCTTAATAAGATTCTGAAAGATTTATAGTATAGAAGAGAAGTCTTGATCTGAGAGCTGATTTATATAGATAAAAAGCTCCTTTTCTTGAATATTTGTAAGCTTCTTGCTAGAGATTAAGACTGCAGATTTCTTTAAAACTGATTGGCTAGTAATATATTATATAAGAATAGTCCAGTAAATTCTATATTTTTTTATAATAATAGTATAATTTATTTTTTCTTGTAATAAATAATCAGCTACTGCAAGCTCAATATTCATGTTATTCAACATAGTATTAAGATTGGAAGCTTGGGGGTAGTAGGAAAAAGTAGTGTAAAAAACACATGCATTGGGTGGTCAAGCACATTAATGCTGTTAAATTACAACATGACGTAGTTTTGAGCTCTTTGTAGATATAGTCCGCTGTAGTATTAGCGCCAGACGCCGGCGACTAGGCCAATAATAGAACAAACAACATCGGGCGGTGCCAGTTCTCATGCCGTCATAAATGACGGTATATACCACGGAGTATGTCGGCTTCATTGAGAGTCTTCTTGTATAAGTAGCCCCCCATTCATTTTGATTTTATTTTCACTTTCCACCTCTATTCTCAATTCTTCTCTCGTACATTCATTCGATCTTCCTAATACCAACGCGCTTCACTTCGGCTTCCAAACTACCGACCTAGGACCATGTGGTTCGGTAACGAATTCAGAGATCTGAAAGTCCACTTTGGCGGCAAACATCCATCGACCTGGATTCTCAAAGAAAAAATTTCTGAACACGCAGACTCCTATGGCGAAGAGGAATCCGAGGCGGTGGAGGCTATGTCGGAAGCCCGAGCCGTCTTTCTCTGCTCAAAGTGCGACAATAAGAACACAGAAGTGGCTGTGGTAAAAGTCTACATGCAGTTGGTATCCAGTTTCTTATTCTAGATCTTTTGCTAACTTTGATTCCAGGATACCATGGACCGGCACAGAGCTTGATACAGCTGAGCGACGGCGAGCACAGGCTTACCCCGGCCGTTCAGAAGTAGCACAGGATGAGATATATGCTCTAGCACAACTGACTGCTGCCGGCTGTTCATCAACCCCAAAATTATTAGAGGAGAAACATATCAAACAATGGGACACACTCCCGGTTCCTGGTGGCTCACTTGCATTTATCTTGATGGAAAAACTCCCCGGACAACGCGTTGAGCGCATTGCGGATTTGGCACTCCCAGAACGCGAGGCGATGCGGGCGAGTTTCAAAAAGGGGTGGAAGTCAGTTGTGTTTCCAATGACAATTATTCTCTTATTTCGGAAATTTAAAATCTAGCTTCTGACGTGTGTGTGTGTGGATCTTTAGTGAGTGTTATGCTGCTGGTATTGTTCCCGCAGATTCGGGCATCCGCAACTTGCTCTGGGACCGGAAACAGAAGAAATGGTAAGAACTGATCAGTCTCCCATATTTTTTGGCGTCTTCATCCCGCTAATTCCAGGTGGTGCTAATAGTTATATCGTCGATTTTGGGCACTGGTATGATTCATCGATGTATAGTGGGTGGCGGGATGGCCGTTTCGAGATGTGGGATCTGATGGTATTCCTTTCTAATGGCGAATGGGGCCCTTAGACGAATGTCTTCACCGTGGTGTTTTCTGCTTCTTTCTAAGTGCTGTTTTCGATTTTTTTCACTTCGGCGTATTTGTTTGCTTGCCTTTTCGTCCTCCGACCCAGATCTAGCACACTATCCTATGTGATGCTTCTACATTCCTTCTCTCAAGCTCTTTTGATATCCTACAACTGCAATGCGTCTGTTATTCCTATCGATAATTCCCCCGTGAGAATATTCTGTTACGCCATGGCACAATACAGTGTTAGCTCTGACTGGCATCCTTTTTGCCCCACCAAGAAACTACGTTTCTGTAGCAAATGAGATTCTTGACAGACGTGCGAGAAATTAATGCATAATGCCTAAGATAATAATAGCACCAACCGTAGCTGTACCATTTCAGCCTCGCTGGCCCCATGTATGGAGCGGCCTAGACAATGGAAAGCTACTGCAAGCCGAGCTTGATCATCTGGATACACGACTGAGTATACATAATATTTTCCATCCCAGACAGGGGGTCTTTACTGCCTGACCAATTTAACTCATATCATCCTCTACCAGACTTCTATCGCAAGGGAGTGGTTTGACCGCGAGTTCATCGACACGGAGGTCCATTTTTCTGGAGATTGGCCTGACTCCTTGTTGTCGCCCCTCCCCCATTTTCTCTTCTCAGGGTAACAATTACCGCTCCCCCTCGAATATCAAACCTATAATCAATTAAATCCAGTGCGTGTATTCCAAACTCAGATACCATCCTTAGTTATCCCTTCAGCTTCAAGTAAGGAATTAAAAAAAGAATAGAAGAGCACAAAACACAAAACACAAGACAATCCATGACCCTCTATCACCTCTTTCATAAGTCTAAAACTGTTGATATTGATAACTCGGCAACGCCCGACCAAAACACCCTTTGAATTTTCCTTCCATCTATCCGTCTCCCTCCAGATCTCCATACCAGACAAACGCGAAAATACTCCTATCCCCCATACCCCCAACAGCATATAAATCAGAAAACGCAATCGAAAAAGCGAAATCGCAAGCCAGAAGATAAAAGAATAAACCTAACAGTAGCCAATTTCTTTCCCATCTACCACCCAGAATTATTATTAGAGTAGCTCTTTGTAAACGATCGAGTATAACTCCTGACGTTCTTCTATTTTATCGACCCTTGAATTGCCTTAGTCTCCCATCCCCGTAAAAACAAGTATATAAACGAAAGAGAAGAAAGACGGAAGTTCTCACTCACAGTCACGTCCCTCCCTCCCTCCCCGAGCCCCTCTTAAACCACGCTCTCTCGCTCACCCAAAAAGAATGAATAGCGTATCATTCCCATACTCGAACCTATCGTCCAGCAGCGCCTCCTCAAGGAACCTATAGACAAACCAAAAGATGAAGAACACGCAACCGCGCATTATCTGCGAGAGCAATGGTGGGAGGAAGTATATTCTCTGGCCCACGTAGTCGGGCGCGTATTGTACGTCGGCTTGGTAGATGTGCATTTCTTTCCCGTCCCTACTTTCTTTTTTCCCCTTTGTTTTTTCTTTGCTCTGGATTCTTTTCTTTCGGAGGTGGAGCAGGACGGTGGAGTAGATGGGCGTTTAATATTAGGAACGCGGCATGAGGTTTTATTATATGGGTTTCTTTTTGGTCTTGATATTCAACGATTGTATGGATCTTGACAGAGCGGGGGATAAGTAGGATATTATTTGAGTATAGATATGTGGGAGATTAACTTGAAAGGATGGTATCGGGAGGAAGAGCTCAGTTCTTACCAGGCGGTGGGAGCTGAGGATTGATCCCGTGGCAGGAGCGACCCAAAGCGAGGAGAGGATTACCCTCAGTCGTAGCTTCCCAATCTGAGTGCCAGGCTAACCTTATAATCAAGGGGAAGGAGCGAGATAGGGAGGGAGTATAGGGGGAAATGGAAGAGACGAACGAGGGTGGAAAATAACAACGTCATAGACAACACCCCACAAAATTCAAACAAGGGGTTAAAAAACAAAGGACACTGTACAATAAGGAGAAACAATCACAAAAACAGCCACATGCCAATTGCCTTAAACTTGCCCTTCCAATCCAGATCCCTAAACCTCTTCTTCTGAACAATCTCCTCCCTCTCCACACCGCCATCATACCGATCTGTGAGAAGATCCATCTCCCACCACTTAACAATCTTCGTGCGCTTGATCAGCTTCCACACCACAATCATAAGCAACATGACGGGTATTTCGACATAGAAACTGACAAAGTCGACGGCGGAGAAGACGGGGCTGAAGCATGTCCAGCCCTGAACGAGGATGATGACGGTGTTGAAGATGACAGAGAAGATGGGCCCGTAGGGATATGTCCAGTTTTTGAAGGGGAGGAGATGTTCGAGGTTTTGCTTCTTGACTGCCGAGCGGAAACTTAGGGATGTTATGCCGATTGAGAGCCAGGAGATTTGGTTGGAGACGCCGACGATACTGCAAGATGGATGTTAGAGGAGAGTGTGAATAGTATTGGGCCATATTGGAGGGTGTTGAGAAATGCCCAATAATAAGGGGGGTGGGTCAACTTACTTTTGCAGCCACGTCCACAACTGTCCTGCACCAATATAACTGGCGCCAAAGCAAATACCACTAATAACAGTCGTACCAAGCACAGCAACCCATGGAACCTTATTACGATTCAACTTGCCAAAAAACTTCGGTGCATGGCCATCAACCGCCAAAGCGTAAAGCAAGCGCGAGCCCGCGAACAGCGCATGATTACCCGCAGAAATAACACTCGTCATAATCACCGCATTGATGAAGCTGCCCGCTACCTTGCTGCCTACTTGCTGGAAGACAATAGTGAAGGGGCTGGTGCTGACCTCTTTTGTCGCGAGATTTGGATACGTATAGGGCACGTTTAGCCCAATGATGAGGACGCCCAGGAAATAGAAGATCATGATCCGCCAAAATACGTTGCGGACTACGCGCGGGAGGTTGCGTTCTGGGTTTCTAGTTTCGCCTGCGGTGATGGCGATGGATTCGGTTCCTCCGCTGTAGCGGACACGTTAATAAGATCGATTATTTTTATTCTTCTTTGATATTGGGTCAAGGGTGGCCACCTACTATGAGAACGAGGCTGTTACGAAAACAGATGCAAAACCGCCGATTCCGCCAACGAAGGGCGCTTCTCCGATATGCCAGTATTTTCCACCAATATATTCGCCGTCAACGTTACCACCGACGTTGACAGCAATGCCAATAATGATGAATATCTATGGATTCGTCAGCAAATCACGGTCAGGTTACAGGAAGTCGAACATGACATACTACTATAGTAACCACTTTCAATAAACTGAGCCAGTACTCCACCTAGACAACCAGATGCTGTTAGCCCATGGCCACAAAGCCCGTATATTGGTTGCCTTACTTCACCATATACGCGAACAGTCACAATGTTCAATCCGATCAAGACGAAGAGGAAGATCAAGCTGAATGCCCATCCAGGGAAATTATCCGACCAGTACTTTAATAGTATCTGGAGCGCAACAAGGTCTGCTGCGGTTGCCACCGCATCATTGAACCAGTAGTTCCAAGTTAGGGCAAAACCAAAGGAATCGTCGACAAATCGTCTAAGATAAAGAGGTTAGAAATTCGAGTTACATGAGAAACCAAAATTTCGACCATAAAAGAAGAAGAGCTAGCCCTATCCAAAGCTATCCAATCTTTTGGGGGTTCACACCAAACACTTACCCAGCATAAGTACAAAACGAGCCCGCAATCGGTATAAACGCCGCCATCTCTCCCAACGACAACATGGTCACAAACACAATAGCTCCCACAATCGAATACGAAATCAACATCGACGCCGGCCCACCTTTCGCCAAGGCACTTCCTGTGCTGAGAAACAGGCCTGTGCCAATGGTACCACCGATCGCAATCATCTGCACCTGTCGCGCGGAAAGCTTGCGCGCGAGCTTATCCGCGACAACTGGGCGGGGTCCATGTTCGCGGAGAGGAACCTCACCAGCTACGCTAGTGGACTTTTCCAAATCGTTGGTATAGGTGGTGCTCGCGTCTTTGGCGAGCTCGGGAGGTGTGGGAGAGCTCATGGTGAGTGTCCCTGAGAATCTCTCCCTGGATATGTAAAGTGCTTCTCGTTGAGAACCAGGAAACCCGCTGGTAGCTTTGTTTCTTGATGATTCTGAGGCGCTTTGAAAAGGTGCGATTCCAGTCGAAGTAGTTCAGCACAAGGCGGGGCTGGGATTGTTAGTAAAAAGCAGCTTCCCAAGAAACAAATATGGCAAGGGTATCAGAAGCTGGGATCCCTGTCCATATATATGCTGCTGATTATCCCCCTTCTTCGTCCTTGGCTTGAAAAACAGTGGGTGGAAAGATATGTCTGAAGGTATACACAGAGCAACGACGGACGGACTCCTGTCACAAAAAGAATAAGTAGAAAGGGGCTCTGACGGAAAGTAAGAGGAAGTGAAATCCTTGGAGTCTTATTATTTAAAATAACTCCCGATTTTTTCAGCTGATCGCGTGCAGGGAGTAGCATAAACTACTAAATAATAGATCCCACAGTAAAAATACGAACCGGGTAGAGAGCTAAGTGGAGTGGAGAGAAGAGCCTCAACTGTTGTTGTTTTCCTGCAAGTCCATCTAGACAAGATTATAAAGAAGAAAAAGACGGACTTTTTTCCAAGTGGGCTTAAGTTTTTCTGTCCGTTGCGCCTGCCTGTGAGGTCGTCAGTCGACATTTCTTTTTTCTAGTTGCCACACACAGAGAGCAGCAAACTTGCCAGGGAGCTGGATGAAGACATCATCATTTTTCTTCTTGCAAACTCCAAATGATTAGGCGTCGATTGCGTGATCGCTAGGGAACCAGGACTACCTAGGTAGATGTACATAGTAGCATTCGAAGAAACATGGCGCGGCGGCTTAGCCCTAGCCAATGAGTTAGAAAGGTATGCTGACCTGCACATACACGCTGTCGGTCAATTTGTAGCCATGGCGAAAAATGGGCTACGACTAAACCATGCAATGTAACCGGGTTGGACCCGGAGTTTACTTTGATCTCGGGAGTGCAGAGAGCGCGGTATGTGGGAAGATCGGGAGGGTGGAAGTAGGCCATAGTAAAAGGGTAGATCTCGCCCATGACATTGAAGATGTAACAGAACGGTGTTCCCGAGTCCTATAGGCTTTTTTCAACCCCTTTTTTGGCCCTGATGGGAGGTCCGCATTGCTGCAACCAAAGAGTTGATGTCGTGAAGAAAACAGAAGTAAGACCCGAAGGATCCCTGCAGGGTGACAATGGCCAAGCGCCGCCAAGCGAAAAACGCCATTGCGGAGTTCCTTGGCTGACGGGCCAAGAGAGCTTATCGGCAATGTCCGTATAGAGACTGAGAGCTTGTTCAAAATATGCTTTATCGATGCATGCCTCTTCGATTGCGTGATGTTAGAGTTAATCGAGGGGGAAATCTTGGAAGAAATTAAGTTTCGGTGAAGAATACGAGACTAACAGGATAGAGAAAGGGGTTGGGAGGGAGATTGAATATCGAGACATTTTGGAAACCGTTGATAATTCTTTTTTCTCTGAAGTGTGATGCGCTAGTCGTCAAGAAAGAAGGGAATAATAAAGATGGAAAAGGGTATGAGAGTAAATAATGTGACGTATATAATAAACACAGGCCCAAAAAGCTTTGTCCATTCAGCCAAGCAAACCACTCGCAAGAGCTTCCAAATCCTCCAACGTTTGCACCTGGACAGGTCCCTTTGACTTCTTCTTCGCCTTCCCTCCTTCATCGTCCGAGTCATCCTGGAACCACTTCTTCTGCTTCTTCGCCGGGCGTGCGAGTTCAACTCCCCCATCACTGCTAGCCACAGACATAGCGTCACCCTCTTCATCCCCTTCGTACGGCGCGAGCACAGCAACACGTTCCCTAGCACCAACACCAGCACCAGCCTGCTTCTCCGCTCTCGCCCTCTCCTTCTTCTGCTCTCTCTTCTCTCTCTTCTTCTGCTTCGCAATCTCCTTATCCCTAATATCCGCCAACCGCGTCCTCTCCGCCTCCAGCTCCAAAAACTTGGCGCGCTGCGCATCCGCCGGCCCCCTGGAATTAAACGTTTCCTCGTCCTCCATCTCATATACTTCGTGCGGGTTGCCGTCGGAGTCGTACACGAGTTTCTTGCCCTTGCCCTTGAATTTGAGCAGCTTTTTCTTGGATTTGAGAAGCTTCTCGCGCCGTTTGGAGTCGATGATTAGGGGCTCTTGCCCGTCGATTTGGACGGTTTTGATTTTCGGGGCGAGGTCGTTGGCATCGGAGTCAGAGTCGTTATCTGAGAAGGCGCCGAGGTTTTCGTCGCCGGCGTCAAAGCGGCGCTTGACGGAGAGGAAATCGTTGTCTTCGTCTGCATCTGCAGTTTGAGCCGTGTTGGCCCCCAGAGTACCGTCTTCCTCAATCAATTTGGTATAGTGATCTGTCAGGACATCTTGATTTCGTCGCTCGAACATCCGGTCATATTTAGTCCTGACTGTGTCATCCTTTTTGACCTTCTTTTCCTCGTCCTCATCTGACTCGTCATCGCTTGACACTACGGCCATCTGTCTTGGAGCGTTCTTCTTAGACTTTGTATCCTCTCCCTTGACAAACTTGATTCGTGGAGCACCAGGTAAACCAAGACTCGCAGCAAACTCCTCTAGCGGTAACTCTTTCACCTTGAAAACATCCTTGTCCTTTTGGATATGCACAGATTTCACATAAGAAATAAACGCCTTTTGACCCAAGTATTTCAACTGCGGATCCTTGAAACACATGTTCTGTATCTGGTTCTTGATGCTTTGCTGCTTCTTGGCTCGCACATTGATTTTCTCAACGGGGATTTTCTTTTGCTCAAACCGTTTCAACATGCCTTCCTCTTCGCTGGGTTCGAGAAATAATACGGCCCGTCCATTTCGTTCGTACCTTGCTGTCCGGCCAACACGATGAATATAAGTATCAGCATCCTCGGGGCAGTCGAGCTGAATGACCCAATCAACCGCGGGGAAATCCAATCCTCTGGCCGCGATATCCGTAGCAAAGAGACACGAGTGTTTTGAAGCCGCAAACTTCTTCGTAATATCGACTCTTGCACCTTGTTTCTGGCGGCCGTGTAGATGTAGAAGTGATACACCGGGTTGCATATGTCTAAAGGCCTCGTAGACGAATCGCACTTGTTTTCCTGACGAGAAGAAAACCATAGTCTTGGCTTTCAAGTTGCTTCGTATAAAGCTCCACAGCGTATCGAGTTTATCCTGCAAAGGTGTGACGAGATAGTTTTGCTGCAACGTAGACGGGGTAGCGCTAGTCGCTGATTCATGAACCGCAATATATTCAGGATCTCGTAGACTCAACCGCGCCAGATCCGACACCTTTTTCGTCTGCGTAGCACTGAAGAGCATCGTCTGTCGTTCCTTGGGCAAATGGTCAACAATCGCATCCACCGTGCTCTGGAAGCCCATATCCAAAATCCGATCTGCCTCATCCAGCACTAACATCTGGATATGATCCGTCTCAAACGCCGCGGTCTGGTCCATATGCTGCAACATGCGGCCCGGCGTGCACACTAGGATATTCATCCTTCCCAACCTCTCCTGCTCTTCCTGCAGACTCTTCCCACCAATAACCAACCCCGCAGAAAACGTATGATACCGCCCAATTTTCCTCAGCACCTCGAAGATCTGAATCGCCAGTTCGCGCGTAGGCGATAATATCAGCGCGCCCAAACCATCGTACTCGGTCCATTGTTTCCTATACAAGTTCTCTAGCACGGGGACTAGGAACGCTAGTGTCTTCCCACTGCCCGTCTTCGCGGCACCTAGAATATCTCTGCCCTGTAGCGCATACGGTATCGCGCGAGACTGGATGTCTGTTAGAGTTTTAAAATGTGACGACGAGAGACCGGACAGTGTGGCTTCGGATAGCGGCAGGTCTGTGAACCCATCGACAGAAGAACCTTTCACGTCGAACTCCTCGACCCGCTGGGCGAGCGACGAGATGCTCTCTTCCTGTCGCTTGCGTTTTAGAGTCCTGGCGTTGGCTGGTTTCGGTGGTTTGGGAGCCTTTCCATTTCGGGAAGCGGAATGTGGCGGCATGCTGGTCTAAAGAAGAATGAGGGGTGAGAATATTGCAATTCCCAGAATGAATGATCCTCTCGTAGTCTCAGCCTTAGTCTTGTAATTGTTTCTGTTGGAAAGTTTTTGGATAATTTTCGGAGCTCAAAAATATGTTGCTTAGTCATTTGATTGATAAGGACATCGACCTTCTCCGCCGAAGCTCCAACAACTCCGCAACACACATCAAGACACCTTTGACATCCTACTTCTCTGTTAAAGGTCGCTATTCCAAAATGGCTGACGACGAGCTCGATGCGCTTGACTCTCTGGAGAGAGAAGCCTCTGAATTCACAAAGGTAAGCAATCCCTACAATTACATGTGTGGCTTGCTTGCCCCAGCTAGCAGTTAACCACCTACCAAACAGGATGCGGAGATCGATCGTATAAGAAACGCCTTCTCGCTCGATGCGTAAGTGCCCCTCCATCTACCTCTCCCCTCTTCCATGCTATCTATATCAATCAATTGCACCACATTCTAACCGCCTATATCTCCTACTACAGCTACGCCGTTCTCGACCTCCAACCCGGCGTCCCAGAACGAGACATAAAGATCCAATACCGCAAAAAGTCCCTCCTCATCCATCCTGACAAGACCTCCAACCCCGCCGCTCCAGATGCCTTTGACCGGCTGAAAAAGGCCCAAGTGTCCTTACTAGACGAAAAAGCCCGCGCCCATCTCGACGAATGCATCGCCGATGCGCGCAGACTATTAATCCGCGAGCACAAATACACCCTCGACTCGCCGGAGCTGAAGACAGAGGAGTTTAAGAAGGAGTGGCGGAAGATGACGGTGAAAGTGCTGGTTGATGAAGAGGCGAGAAGGAGGAGGCAGATGAAGGCGAAGATGCAGGAGGAAGGGAGAGAGCAGAGGAAAGAGGATGAGGAGCTGGAGGCGCGGAAGAGAAAGAGAGATGCGGATAAGGAGTGGGAGGAGACGAGGGATGAGAGGATTGGGAGCTGGAGGAATTGGCAAAAGGGGAAGAAGGATAAGGGTGCTGAGGGGGGCAAGAAGAAGAAAAAATTGAAGGTTCTTGGGTGATGAATGGGGTGTTCGCACTCGCGAATCTTTGATGAGTTTCTTTTGCGGTTTTGATGTATTATGCTTTTGCTGGCCTATATGGGGGGTTTCTTTATTATTGCGTTCGGCGTTTCCCTCCATCCGTTTTTGGGGGTTTATCGATATACGGCTGGAGTATGGGAGGTTGCGATTAGAATACCCTTCTAATTTTCACTTTTCATTTCTTTACTGACAATGGTTTTCTTCTAGGATTGGTCCGGACTATGTTGCCCAAGTGCTTTATTGTGTGATCTGACGAAGTAGCCCAGTATCCTGGAAACACGACCATATACAAGATGAAGTCTTATTATTGACTATTGGAGTGCGTCTTTCTTCCTTAGAGCCTCCACTGAATATTCATTCTCCACGAATATAACCCAAGGATAAGCCCAAAAGCTGTAAGAATGTCAAACGAGATGGTCTATAAGGATAAAATCGCGTAGTTCAAGGGGCGGGTGTCGTACAGTATATAATCAAGAATCTATGATTGTAGAGACTTTTCGCGTAGCACACACATTGGGGAATCATCTAAGTAGAAATAATGCGATATACCAAATTTTCATCATCGTCGTGGGGATATAAAGGGGAGGATGTCGAGGTGAGGTGGGAAGAAATCTATTTTCTCTGTCCCACCACCCAAACATACCTCTCTATCTTACCAGTCCATCTCATTCCTCTTCCTCGCATCCACAACCGACCGTTCCCAATCCATCCTGAGCAAAAACACCGTCTCAATAACCGCCACCAACAACAACGCAATCGCGACACCCGTCCACAGACCCCACAGTTGCCAACCCAGCCCAAACGCCGTGCCCATACTAATCGGCATCGCGACGACATAATAGCAGAAAAACTGCACATACCCGCCAAACGCCTGGCGACCGAGACCGCGCAGGATACCATTGCAATTCGCTGCTATGGCGTCGACGACTTGGAACGAGGCGCATAGGGGTAAGACGGTGGCGACGAGCTCGATGACTTCTGGGTCGTTGGTGAAGAGGCGCGGGATCTGCCAGCGCAGCAAGGAGAGGAAGGTAAAGTTTAGCATACCCACGAGCACGGCGGCGGAGAGAGTGACCTTTGCCGATGTGCGCGCTGCACCTGTCAGCGTGGCACCGATCAAGTTTGCGATACGCGTAGATCCTGCAATCGAGAGCGGGAACGGGATCTGGAACGTGATGGCTGAAATTGTGCTGAGCACAGCTTGTGCGGCGAGTGCGGTGGTGCCAAAGTACGCGGCGGCTAGAGTGAGGATTTCAAAGGCGAGAACTTCGGCTTCAACCATAACGAAGCCGGGGAATGCGAGACGGATCATGGGGCCCCAGTTGGTGAAAATTTGGTCGGAGAATCCGTACCAGCAGTCGCGACCGTCGATGAAGTAGATGTATAGGAAGAGGAAGACGGGGAGGAGGTTGTCGGTGATGGCGACGGCGAGGGGCGCGCCGACGAAGCCCCATTCTAGTTTCTGGAGGGTTGTTAGAATATACTGAGCAGAAGGAAAGAGAATAGCAGAGTGAAGGAGGGGAACATACCCAGACGAAGAACCAGCTCAGGAAGATATTGATAGGGGTAGCTAGAAGCAGGGTCACAAGAGAAGCGCTGAAGATACCCTGGGCTTGGACGAAGCGCTTCCCGCTCTCGAAGCATGCATACGCCGGAGCGCCCCAGATCATGACTTTCAAGTACTGGCCCGCAAGAATCACGACCTCATGTTCCGGCACAATCATCACAAGCAACCTATCGGCAAAATACCACAAAAGACCAATGGGGATGGTGACTATCCACAGGAAAAGAATCATCCGCTGCGTATGCAATCCAACAAGGTCCTTTCTTCCAGACCCGTACGCCTGTGCGCACAGAGTGTCCAAACTCGTCGCAAGGCCCTGATATACCGCGAAACCAGTGATCTGTGCCGTCATACTCCCCAGACTGACGGCGCCAAGTTCAACCTTCCCCAGATGGCCGACCGCAAATACACTAACGACGGTGAGGGTATACTGTAGAATGAAGGTAACCATCAGTGGCGCCGTGTACCGCGCTATAACCGCCCCTTCACGCTTCCAAGTCGTGCGGATCAAGCCCGCCCTCACCGCAGCCTCCCACTGCTCTTCAAGGTCAAAGCTATCATCAGACCTCCTAGAAACCTGCTCCATAGACCTTGTTGGAACCAACAAGGTCGTCGACTCCGCGGGCGAAGATTCCGTAGTAGTCGTCCACTCATTCGCAGTCGCTTCTTCCTCTTCATCTTCACTATCATCCCTCGCCTGGTGCGACGGGCTTACCCCCTTTAAACCCCTGGATAACAGCCCACTACCACCGCTAGGCGCCGCCCAGCTTTTCTTCTTTGCGTGTGCATGTGCATGTACGCTGATGACATGGTTATCGACCAACAAATCTCGCTCATCTTCCAACACCCGATGCCGCTCCTGCGCCGTCGGCAATTCCGGCTCCTGAGAATGTAACACCACAGTTCCCCTTGGTCCGGTTGTGAAGTAACTTGGCCGATGATAGGACCCAGTCAGAGAGTGTGGATGGGGGCTAGTAGCTGGTATGGGTTGAAGGAGAGATGATGTTTCAGAAAGGGTCTCCTGTGGTGCCGCCGCAGCCGCTATTCCTAGGGCGCCTGTTGCTGGATCAGGGTCCTGATGCCGTGTAACTATGGATGGCCTGCGGCTGGGTGAAGCGCCGGTGTTTGACGACATGTTGTCGTCGCCGTCGTTATTGTTGGTATGTCTGCGAAAGAAGGGGAGCATAGTCATTCAGGACAATCCATTCCCTTGCTATACAATACGATATATATGCTATGATTCCCAGAACATAGTGTATTATTATATTCACAGTCAAAAATATGCCTGTAAATGTTTTAAGTCAGTCTCATATTCCCATGATCATTGTGCATGATTGATGAAGAAAGAAAACTTACAAGATGGCGAGAAGTTCGCTGGCGCTTCTTCACCGCGAGATTACCTTTTCCCCTCTTTATCTTCTCCGCACAGCATAGATATATAACGATGGCGCCCCTCCCCAGTGGGCCTCTAAAATATAAAAAAATTCGAGGTTGGCCGCACGCAAAAGAGGAAACCCCGTGACTTTGACTCATCTCTCTCGTAATGGCGCTCTCGTTTTCCCATCCTCAACCTGGCAAAGATTTTGCCTAGTTCCAACTTCCCCTAAAAATTGACCGCTTGGACGTGGGGTTGGTTTGGGAAGCCGGCGCCGAAGATGACGAACTTCCGGGCCAATCAGAGGTCGTTACAAAGTACTTTAGCTCGGCACTAACGCCAGAAGAGGTTTAGTGGCAGAACGTTAAAACCCACGCGAACCAGGAGTTGGCGCTAAGTTGGATTTGGGCTAGTGGGGGTCATGCGGGGACACCGCCTTTCGTTCACGCTTGTGTGATATCAGTTCGGGCTGATGTCAGAGCGCAAGCTTGGGTATCCGCTGAGAAGGTGATATTCCATCCAGACATCACTGGTTAGCTTTGCTTTGCTTGACTTTGCTTTGCGCGTTGCAATCAGGCGAGGCGTCTATTACATGGGAGTCTGAGTGATCTTTCCCCGCTGTTTTCGCTGGGTTTGATAAAAAGAAAAGAAACAACCACCTTTTTTCCCCCAAAATCCCAGCAATGCTCGCATCATGTCGCGTGCTCAGACACCAGAGATTGAAAATGCGGTTCAGGCCGGGAGTTCACTGTTCAGCGTCAAGCCCGTCGTAGTTACACGGTATATATATATCCCTTCCCTTCCCTCCGCCCATTTATCCCCATCCAATTGAGGGACCGGGAAACACACACACACACACACACACACACACACACACACACGCGCTTATCCTCTCAAAACATCGACTAACCATCCCATCCACGACCCAGCGAACTCGCCTCTCAAACCCCCTTCTTCTTCTCCCGCCCCCTCTTCGGCGCTCTCCTCGTCGAAAACAACGCCTCGGACGCGCGCGACCACTGCGCCAACGAACGCACCTTCCTCTCCTGGCTCCGCCTCTCCATGTATCTCGCCATCGTGTCCTGCGCCATAATAATGTCCTTCCACATCCGGTCTCGGCCCTCGGAGCTCGAACGCCGCATGGCGCTCCCACTCGGTATCGTGTTTTGGATCCTCTCCGCGGCTTGTTTGTGTAATGGGTTCGCGAATTATATTCAGACAGTGACTAAATATGCGAGACACACGGCGATTGTGCAGAGTGGGTGGAAGACGCAGGTCGTTTTTGTGGTTGTGGCGGTGGCGATTATTGGGTCCTGCGTGCTGTTTTTGGTTACGGATCCGAAGGGGTAGGGGGAATATATGGGAAGAAGGGGGATATTTTGAGATGGGTGGATAGTGATGTAGGATGGGCTTGTTATGGTTTGGTATATGGGGAACCTGTCGTTGATGAATTATGATGAGGTATGGCGTTGGGAATATCCTTATGTCTTGTTTTCGGGTTTTTATATATACCATGCAGTTTCCTTAATATTAGCGAATGGCTTGATATTTTGTCTATTGATAGTTCCCGTTTTCTGCTCTTTCCAAGCCTGCCTTTCATGTCATTTATTTCCACAATTATACAAGAGAAAGAGGGCTCCTCGAGAACAGGATACCCCTCAGGATTTGGTAGCCATTGATACGGTCGGGAATTGATTGTCAACCAGAGTTGACGACGTTAGGAGCAACGATAAAAGGAAAAGAAGAGTTGATGTTGAGAATGGAAGCTATCATGTATAGAATAAGAATTGGGTATGGTAGCATGCAAATTATAATGCAGAAACAGTTCAAAGAGATGAACGGGCTCATGGGCAAAGCTAGAACGCATAAGGTCTAGTTTATGTAAAAAAAGACTCCCATGGCCCCAGGGGTACTCGCTGGTAGGATGATATGAAGATTGTAACAGAACGGGAAAACGACCCCCTATCACATTCTATGCAGCGTCCTATCATTCTTGAACTTCTCAAACTCCTCAGTACCCAGCTTGCTCCACCAGTCGAACAGGAACGTGTTGCAGATGAGCTTGAACCAGGGCGTGAATTTCAGACCGGGCTCCTCGAACATCTTCTTGAGTTCGTCGGCAGAAACCCAGGTGGAATCGCGCACTTCGTTGGGGTTTATGGTGAGTTCAACGTCGGCTTGGATGAAGAGGATGTAGTCGACTATAGAAGCATGGAGTTAGCAACCCATGTCCGATTCCAACATATATCTATATATGGTCTCCTTCCATCAGGGGAAATGAGGCCACTCACTCTCATGCTCTCCCCACTTCCCATCACTCGGCGCCTTGTAGTGTATCCTCGTCAAGAACTCAAATTTCTCCAACGGGATCTGCTCAGCCTTTATGCCCAGCTCCTGGTCAAGTTTCCGCACCGCTGCTCTGCGCACACCTTCCACCGCTTCATCAAGGCCCGTGCCTGTCTCGCCGGGGATGCCTAGCGGGTGCGAACAGCAGGTATTCGTCCACATATCTGGGAATGTGATTTTCTCCGTGGCGCGCTGCTGGAGGAGGAGCTTGTTGTCCTTGTCGAAGAGGAAGACGGAGAATGCGCGGTGGAGGAGGTCGCGGTCGATGTTGGTCATGAGATGGCCTGTACAAAAATTCCATATTAGTTCACAAGCACACTTGGAAGAGATGTAGGCGAAATAAAAAAGGGCAATACGGCACTTACAGGTCTTCTTGCTGGCGCTTCCGATAGGTTGGTCATTATCATCCAGCACAATGCACATCTCCTCCATCATGCGAATCTGCTCTTCATCGTAGCCATCCAAGTCTCCGCCTTCTCTCGCTGAAGGACCCTTGCTCGAGCCAGCTAGCGTGTGCGCCAGGCTGGGGTCAACATCGGGAAAGAGAGTCGTGACATTCTCTGCGGTAATTCGCGTGGTGGTTGTCGACATGTTTGCCGGGGAGGAGGTGGAGGAGGGGTGAGGGGCAAAAGGCAAGATGTGTCAAGGAATATAGGGACAGAAGTGTTCCAATGCGTTTCAACTAGATAAGCTGCTATTAATGGGAACACTTCTATACAGTTTCCGGAACAGAAAATAAATTGAATTGGAGTGGGGAATGAAGTCCAGCAAGAAGGGGGTATGTTTATTTTATCAGGAGGGGAGGGATATGTTGTTGCTCCTGAATCCTTGTTGGTTGCCAACGAGGGGCAGCGTAGCACTAGTCGGGGCTACTGGAGATCGGCCGCCGGTTTCCTTGGGTGCCACCACTGCACGCTATTCCCCTGGAGCGCCGGTGCTATCGTAGACAATCTCTCGGCTGAACCGATTTCATTAGGATTCAGGGGAAATTCTCAGCCGTTGGATCGCCGAGAAGAGATCTAAATTTCTGGTGGACTTTGATTTTCTACGGGGCGGCTGGGGAGTGTATTCATATAGTAGGGTGTCAGCGAGGTGGTGGGATGATTAGGTTCTAGCTTAGTCACGCCTACTTAGGACTTCGACGGTATATTCAACTTAGATATTCCCTTGTATCTTGGAATATCACTATGTTTGCTCTCTCTCTCTCAAATATGGCTCTATACTAATTCTCATGGAGCTTGCAGAGTTGTGGTGAAGAAGGTAATGTTTATATAGAGCAGCTGCCTGTGGCATTCTTTCACCTGGTCGATCGATCGACTGCTTGGAACAAAGCCCTGGGTGAAGCCAAATTGGTCCCAAAGTACAATCATATTTGCCAGGTCACATACGGCATTGCATCCTTCCGAACCCCACATTAGGGAGGGAATCTTGCGAAACGAGGCGATATTGCCGCGACAATTGCGAAGGGGAGTACTGAATAACCTATCCAACATACTTCTAGACGAGTGAAGGAAGGGTACACTCTTCACGGAAAGTCTGAATCAGTATAAAGATTACATTTTTTGAGTTTTTATGAGACATCATCTTTTAAAAAGCTAGGCTTGGTATGTATACTTTTGAACTCTCCACTTTTCCACATCCTAGGGTGGATATGTAATGGCAATGTTAGCTAAATAATGGGGCATTTAGATAGTCGATAAGAAATCCGCTACGCTAGGGCTACCTGGCAATTGAGACGCGTGGATGGTGGAGGGTACGCATCTCAGATAGCCCCTTCTAACAAGTCATAACCTACCCTCGCGATGGTGTGATGACTGACCGGTGTGGGGGAGGAGTAATTAGGAAAATGCAACCAGATGCGCATACTGGTTTCATGAACGTGAAGCCAACAGTCCGGCGTTCAGATTCCACGCCAGCAACCCAGAACGCTCCATCAAGCATTCATCGAACTTGCGGAAGAATTGAAGATACCGAACACAGACTCTCCCAAAACCAACATTCTAACTCTAAGCCATCGCTAGCTCGAAGAAAGGTACACGTTCAAATGGTTTATGGGATTGGATAACACAAATAACTACAAGACGTAGTTCAGCGAAGCTCTACAAGGCAATGAAGATGTCAAGTATGAGCGTCAAATACTTGTAGATTTTATCTCTGATTGCACTCACGGTGCTATCTTGGTTACTACCCGCGGCAGATGAGTGGCGCAGAACATTACAATGTGATGCTGCTTGGTCCATGTGCCGCCTATGGACAAGGCTGAGTCCGCAGAACTTGTTCGAGGGGTCTTCGGATGCAACTATGACGATGTGAGCGAGCTAGTTCAGGATCTGGAATATTTGCCTCTGGCCCTAGCGCAAGCTACGGCGTTCATGCTAGGGAATTCCATGGCCAGAAACACTTTACCACCGGCGTTATCGGCAAGACCGGGAGAAGTGTGTTGAACTCCTAAGCCATGATTTCGAAGTCTTTGGCAGAGGTACGGAGATCCGCAATGTAGTGACGGCCAGGTGGGATGATATCCTTTGTCAAGATCAAGGAGCATAACTCCTATGGGGCAGATTTTCTCTCCCTGATGGCTTTCCTCGACCGTAACGGTGCGCACGAGGCTTTGCTACGACAATATCATGCCGAATTGTACAATCTCGACTTCGAGAAGGCATGCGGTTACCTCAAGGCGTTTTCGTTGGCGAATGAGAGTTTCGTGGGTGTCAGTGGGAAGACATATCACATGTTTAGTATGCACAGAATGGTTTAGCTTGTCACGCGCTAATGGCTAGAGATACACAGAGAGACAAAGCTATGAGCTAACAATGTGCTAATCGCGTTGTCCAAGGTGTCTCCGCCAGAGGAAAGAGAGCATTGGAAGGTGCAAATAATGCTTAGAAACCAGGGCGATGAGTCTTCCGCGAGCCTAGGCAGCAAGGCAAATTTACTGCATAATGCAACATCATGCTTCAGAGTCAGGGGCTTCCTGGCAGGGCCGAACAAACGGGTTTAGAAGCGCTTATGGTCAGGAATAGGGTTCTCGGAGAGGATCATCCCGCCACGAGAGCACGTCAAGCCTCTGTAGGATATATTTGAAGCAAGGACGAATCGAAGAAGCCGAGGAGCTGCACAGACAGACCTACGCTCGAGGTTTACAAACCTAGATACGGACGCGAGAACCTAGAGACGCTCAATGCCATGAGGTACCTGGCTGCCCTCCAGTGGATTCAAGGCTGGTATAACGAGGCTAGAGAACTTGAAGTGCAAGTGGTGGAAACCAGCAAGGGTCTGCTTGGCAGCAAACATTCTGATACTCCCCTAGCTATGTGCTACTTTGCTATCACATGCGGATGTCAAGGTCGCGACTACGACGCTGCGAAGCTACAAGAGGAAATCCACGAAGCGAGATGAACTGTGCTAGAAGATGGCCATCCAGAGACGCTCATTATTATGAACGACCTTGCTGAGACATATATCTGCCAAGAGAGATTCAACGACGCAGAAGCTCTTCAGGCCAATATCGTCGACTTGAGCGTCGAGGCCTTGGGCGTGGAACATCCCCACACACTTCCAGCCCTGCACAATCTTGTTCTGACACATGACGAGCAAGGCCGAGTAGGGGAGGCAAAAGCCAGACGAACTCGGGTTACAGACGCCGTGAAGCTTGGCGCGGGTGAGCTACCCTTATTGCAGACAGGTCAATGCAGATTCAGGAAGCGTGCGGTCAGCTGGAATGAAATGTAAATCAGCTGAAGGGTTTGATGGTGCTGCCAAAATTGATAAACTAGCTAATCAGTTACAGAAATGGGAGTGGGCGAATCAATGTATCATGAAGTGGGATGAGTGGGTAGATATGGTGCACAAAGGATATTGAGTGAATGTCCTACAGAGTATAATGTCTCGAGTTGGTCAGTGGATGAGATCGAAGGTGGTGGAGAAAAGGGCGACGGATAAGGCCATAAAGTCAGTCATAGTTAAAAATTATGGAACAGTGGCTGTTCGGAATTGGCTGTTTTTTTTTGTCATCACATAAATAGCACATATGTTTGCATTCATTCCCCAGAATATGAATCATTGATAATGATTTAAAAAGGCTTGGTTAATGGATGTTAATGAGTCTGTCAGTCAGTCCCTTAGCTAACACTGGCTGTGATGATCATATTATAACCTTGATTGGATGGTTAACAGGTGAGAATCTCCTATATCTGACCTCCTCTCAGCATTCCTGGGGTTCCTGGGTTGCTTCTGTGTAGGAAGAAGCGTCCACTGAATCGATTTCCTGTTCATCAACATAAGAGATGAAGCTACAAGCACATGCTATCTTACAACTCCCCAAAATTCTTGCAAAGTGAGCTGGCCTCGAGTTCATGCCAAGTCGACTCCAAACCCAACGTTTATGGTCCCTGTTAACTTTCTTTGAATTGGGTCTGAGTTACGCTACGGTATACAGAACAAGTTTTCCCCCTGGGAACTCGAGCCTCCTTGTTCAAGATTGAACTCTCCTGTTGGTTTGCTAAAGGAGACATCAATATGGGTTGTGCTGCACCAAGTACGTACAGCGAGGTAACTACTGCACGTCCGAATACCCCTAAGGCGTAGCTAAAAGGGACTATCGTGTCTGCTTCGACGTGGTCCAGGGGGCACACTGGATAAGCACCGACGCCGCAAAGTATACACAAACTACAACACTGTGTGTTTATTGACTTGAAGGAGCTATTGAGTTAACATAACGCTTTGGCGGAAACCGGCACAATAGCATCAAGGTATCATTTCAGTCCAGGGCGATTGCCATTCATTAATTGGCTATATTAAAAGATCCCGCCTATCTCGCTATTTAGACAAAGGATGATAATATCGGCTAATCGACCTTCCGCCCGCAATAGCCTCACTGGGGATTGAAAGATTGTGGCCCAGCAGAATATCTCACAAAAGGAGGAGGTGGCAGAGTATACATTCGAAACAAGAAAAAGCAACCTATTTACGTGATGCAAATCGCTGCAGCTGAGCGGGATTAATCCTTGTTCTCTAGCAAGCCAAGCTTTTCTGCGAGAATAAATCTTCCGAGAGGGCTGCAGGACATGATACATACTGAAGCATGTGTGTCTATCTTTACCCGGTGGCTGGTGAAAAGAATGCAGAGCAAGTCCAACCGAAGAACCAACAAACGCCCAACGACGACCTGTCGGCAAAGTCTGAAACGGCCCAGCTTTGGGGAAGATGCGGCCCCGTTACGGCCGTGAGCTTTTGCTCTTATTTTAGTTCCTTTGATCGGCTGCACCAGCACCAACAACAACCCCTTGGACGATGAACGATGGCGGCACATCTGCAAGTCCCATTCTTTGGAAAGCCACGCAAAAAACTCATGGTTTTAGAGTGATTCGCGAGTATAACCCGTTTTACTTCGCGCATTTTCGTATGTATGTCTGAGCGCAGTGTGTGAACGGGATTCCACCCAAAAATGGCGGACCGGCCGGACCCCAAAAAAAACAACCTCGATGCGCGGCGCAAACTGTGTTCGCAGGACACAGTTTCCCATTCTGGATCCAGCACGGCTTTGAAATCGGCATACATGTTCTTGTTTGCGCTTCCCTAACGACGACGACGACGACCATTTATTGACACCTGGGGCCGACTACTATTCTGAAAGCACTCGTCAATAAACTGCCAATCATTATCAACTAATCACCTGAATTCGATGAAGTTCAAGTAGCGCCCGGCGCTTTTTACCGAGAGCTTCATCCCTGCTTTTCTTAGACCCCAACGACGGCTGGGGGGGGATCCCTGCCTTGGCATGCAGCACATAAACATCTAATGGCAGACAGAAGAGACGTAGTACGGATAATGTGTGGAAGAATGCACCGAAATATCTACGCGTCATCCTGGGACTTCACTGTTCGTTGACCTTCTGCAGGGTCCAAAAATCATGATCGTTTGATCGTTTGCATGGTGCTCGGTTGGATACATAGTACCCAGTCGCAGGAGGCTACATACATGGGACAGGCAGCAAGTACCCCGCAGATCTACTTCCACACGAACATGCAGCGCGCCAGGATACATAAGCTACCTAGAAAACCACATTTCGAGGGTTGTAAAAAGTCGTATGTGTGCATACGGAGTGCACCAATGGTTCTTTTGAGGATGTCAGAGGCTGTGACGGGCGGCTGCATGTCGGTCGCATCCCATATGTGAAAGGCCTGAGAACCATAAGGCGCGTTGCTTCCACGCGCCGTATGTATGTATGTATGTACATACATACATACATCATTGCCAAGTCCCTGTCACTAATGCATCAGTTGAAGAGTACACGCTGCTTCGGAAAGGCTAACCGATTTTCTTTTCCATGCGTCCTGCCTTGAGGAGGCATGGTTTATGCAAGATGATGTCTGCCATTGGAATATGTCATTCCAGGGTCCCTGTAGACAAAGGGCTACCATAATTTTCCGCGATCTATAGACCTATGTGTGGAGTCGTCAACCTATGGGATTTGTCACCAGGAAATTGTCGCGAGGAACTTGCTGATCTACGAACACCTGTTTGGCTGTAATCTAACAGGTGAGTACATCTATCAATGTTTAAGAACGTAGCAGAAACTAAAAATGCAGTGATTATCCTTATCAACTATATGAGGAGTATCTAGCTCTACGAGACTAAGGGAGGAGGAAAGAAAGTTGTGGGGAAAGATAAATCTGAAACACATTGCAATCTTCCTCGAGATCAAAATCTCCGACAAGACAAAGTATATGTATGCACACACACTCCGTCTGCAGTTCCAGATCGCGATCCTCGACGCCGATCGCACTCCTATTAAAGCCACAGACTCACTCACAGGAGGGAAAGAGAGATTTAAAGAAGCTCTGGAAACCCCCATCGAAGAAGTTTAAAATCAAGCCGCTGGCCTAAACATGGGCCAAAGTTTCACAAAGCACACCGGACGTCAAAATGCAACCAAGGGGAAAAAGAAGAGTGGTCTGTGTTTACATACATCAAAAGTCTCACAGATAGGGCTGAAACACGGGTTTGTTTCCACTTCTTTTCTCCACTCATATACAACACCCCCCTTCATTGGCCCCTACCCCTGTCCTTCCCGCATATTCTAACATATTTCTAGAATCCTTCGTTTGCAGATGGCGCTACCAAGGGAAAAGCCTTTCTAAGTTCTGATGTTTACTATGTACTTTCTTTGTGTCTAGTTGGTCAGTGCGTTTCCTAAACTCTCCATCCAATAATAACACTCTAGGAAGGTGTCTATGGCTTTTATTTTTGCCCACCACCATCTCTCTCTCTTAGATCAGCGGGTTCTTTATGCCCAAAGTTTGCTTCAATAGGGCCGGGTGGGCCTTTCCCTCAAAAAACGATTTCGGGGGTCCTTTCTTGTTTCGTCCACTACTATTCTTCCTTTTAAAACTCCCTTTCACTTTCTTGAATAGTGAACAGTATCCCTCGCTAAGTTCAATTTTTGGGGGCCAGTTGAGGTATACGTGTTTTGCAGAACTGGGTGGTAATAGAGAGCAATAGAGGAATTGATTTGCTTAGAATCGTTGAATCGTTTTATTCGAAAGATTGCCGAATAGGATATTTCGTCGTTTTTTTTTACGCGCGGAGGCTTGTCGTCTACAAACGTGACCAATCGCTATCAGAGGATTTTACTTATAGAGGAAGAAGCTCTATAGGGCTGAAAACTTATGGGGGCCCTTTTTTTCCCGCTCGCTGTTCGGGCTACTTATATATGCCGAGCAGAAAAACGTAAATGATGACGTACTGCAAGCCACTGGGAAGATCAAGATAAGTCTCGGGGCGGCAGGATAAACCGTGAGTTTATTCAAGAGCCTCATTCTTGCCTTTTTTTTTTTCTTTTTCCCCTATATCCCGGTGAAAATATGAGTTTTTGCGATATGTAAATGGGATACAATGTTGTAGCCTATATTTACCAAAGTAAGTTAGAAATCTACACACACGACCCCCTGACATCTTGCTTAACCGCCGAGTAAATCCTTGCCCACACAAAATAAACTCTTACTTCTGCCATAGTAGTTATCTTTTTTTTTTCCTGCATCGAGGGGAAAGAACAGTATCAAACTATTTTACTCGTATGCCAAAAGACTGGGCACTTGTGCATGCAAGACAAACTGAAACATCTCAAAAGCAGAAAAAGAGAGAAAAAGGGAAAAAAAAAGAGAGAAGAAAAACGTTCCTGACGATCTGTGCATTTTTTTTTTCTCTTTTTTTATTTTTTTTTCCCCCTAGAAGAGCCTTAGAGGTAGAGCGGAGACATTATCGCTTTTGAGCCAATGGGCTAATTGATATGCTGTAATGATCAGCCTCCCGTTCACCGTTCGGAGGCAACGGCCGTAGGAGAAGCGGGGGGAAGAGAGAGATTGATATAAAGTTTTGGAGGCCAAAGGGGAATCGTGCATTGAAGGGTGTGTGCTGCGGATTCCTTTTTGGTTATTTCCCCGAGATTTAATAGGAGAATGGGGTGCATAGAGCGCTGATGCACTGTGACGGAGAGAAAAGGATATATAGCCGCGAAGTAGAAAGTGAAAAAAAGAGGAATCGATATTTCAGAGTAAATTAGCGCGAGTCGTCAATACAAAGAATTTAAATATAAAAAAAAAAGACCTCGAATAATGTGAGGGGTAAAATACATTCACGGGTTGGCGGGGAGGAAGAGAGAAAGAAAGCCGAATATAAAGAAGAATGCGCAAAACAAAGACATGAGACATCTATCTAGCTTAGGGAAATGTGTGATTGGCCCAATTAGAAACACTATGGGGGTTTCCGGAAAATAATAAAGGTACATACATACATACATACATTAGGTTATTTCAGGTGGAAGAATGAAAGAGAGCAGAGGAATGCGAAATGCATTGTTTCCCAACCAATAATGCATAGCCTGGTTGATGAATGACTGCGTGTTATGAGCTGAAGGCCCCTCCATTCCCCCCCCCTAGTCCTGAAGAATAATACAGTTGGGAGAAGCAAGCAAAAACATTGAGCGATACAATTGGCCGGCCTGCGTCTATTGTCCATGGCACATGATTCCCTTTCCACACAAAAAAACAAAGACAGAAAATATGCGAATGCTGCTACGTACGATAACTATGCAGAAGCAAAAATGAGATATGTAGTAAAATAAACAAGAGAACAAAAAACAGAAGGCAGTCTAGCTGCCGTGCAAATAACAAGTCAAATGAAGACACAGGTCATAAATCCGCAAGAAAAACAGTATAAGAAAATATAAGCAAAACGACAAGAGTACTTCGTAAAAAGCCACATGATAAATCCCGATTCAAAGATATCCGCCCCAAGTGGGGGCGTGAGTGAGGGGGAGAAAAGACCACAAACACCGTCCCTGCAGATGTGTCCATGTAGAGCCTGGAGGCAAACGACGCTCACTAAGCAAAACAAAAAACTTCAAAACCTTAGGGTTATCCCAACCGCTGTATAAACTCGTCCAATCGTATGCCTCGTAGACGCCAAGGTATTTGCAAAAAGAAAAGAAAAAGGAAAACAACAAAAGAAGTCTATGTATGAAGAAAGCTTGGGTATGCAAAAATGAGCAACGGTAGCCTGCGTTTAGCTGATCTTTGTGGTGATGTGAGATGATATGCCAATGAAACCTATTCGCTTCGCGCCATAACGCCAGTATCAGACACCCGAGGTCTTTCATGGGAAGTGAGGAAATGCGTTGGCAGACGCATCGAAGAATGATTGGCGAAAGGGGTGGAATTGCTGTTGCTGTTGCTGCTGTTGAGGGTGATGTTGCTCATTGGGCACTCGGTAACTAGATGCAGTATCTCGGTATTCAACTAGTGGCGACGAATATGGCTCGATCTGATCGTTTTGTACCGGGGCATTCGCAGCAGCCAGCGGAGTTTGTTGCAATTGCTTCCTACAGCCATCCTCGCAATGCCTATACCGAAAAGTTAGCCAAAGTCAAAAAAGGAGACTGTCAAGGAAACAGGTCTTTTGCGAACCTTCTCAGTGTATCTTGGCGAGTAAAAGCACGAGGGCACTGGTCGCAACGGAATTTCCTTAGCTTTTTATGAACCTGGAAGAAAAGTTAGAATATCCAAGATACGTGGATTACCCTCGTAAACTTACACTATCAACGTGCCGAACAAGATCTGTTTTGCGACTGAACTTCTTCGCGCAACCTTCGAAAGTGCATTTGTGAGGGAATTTCCGGTTCGGATCGTGGGTTTTCATATGTGATTTGCAGTTGGAGTTTCTAGTGAAGCGCTTATCGCACTTTTCACAAACGTACTTGCCCACAGCTTGGTTCGTCCTCCTCCTCGGTTGTTTCCTGGTTCCACCTGCGCGAATAACACTCGTAGAGCTGCTTCCTTCAGTTGCTACTGTATTTGCTTGAGAAGACCGCGGATGAGCCCGAGGCTCTCTGTTATAGGTTCCCAATCTTCCCACATTCTGATCCAGCTCCAGAAGCATATCGGCCGCATGGCGAGTGAGTTGTTCAGGCATGGAACAAGCTACAGCTTGCTGAGGCTCGTAGATTGCTTGTTCTGCCTGCTCAATCTCCTTCTTTAAAATTTCACTCCATTGTTTATCCAAGCTTGCTTTAGCTCTTGTTTGTTGTCTTGTAGCTGGAACCGATCGATAGGCGAGGTTGTTATCGTAAGTGGGAGAGAATCTTTGTTGATGAAGCAGAGCACTGCCAGCCCGTCGCTGGTCTGGCGCACTCATGAAGTCGATCGGAGTGGCGGAGTGGGGTTGGGAGACCCCAAGAAGGTACGGAGAGCTTGCGCTCGAGGTAATGGTGTCAAGGTCTTCGTACAGCGGCACCGGAGCGAATGCGCCCAGGTTTGGCGAAGGGTTAGAATAGGCATTTATGCTATGCTGCCAGGTTTGCGATGATTGTAGCATAGATTGCGCCGGTGCGCAAATTGCTATCTGTGAGGTTGGCGACTGGATGCTGCAATTCATAATCCCCAGTCCAGAGACATTAGGAGAATGAGCAGACATGATCTCGTTTTGGGCGCGGCTTTGAGGAGGGGTAGGATAAGTAACAGGATTCATGGTTCTAGTATGTCGTAGCATAAGTGGATAAGGAGAGGATGTTGTGTAAGACTTTGGAGTAAACTCCATAGTTAAGAGGTAGCTCGAGCCAACAGGCGAAAGGACAGCACGGAGGGGTATCTATATGCCAGGTAACAGATTATCAAAGCGCCAATGGAATGATTGAAATGATTCCTATGTTCGAAGGGTGGCAAAGTAAACCAACATGAGAGAGATATAGACGGATGTATATAAGTTTGAGATAGGAACGTATGTGCAAGAATAGACATGCTAAAATTATGAGTAAATGGTGAACATTATATGACTCGGCTTCAGAGCAATAAAGCCCTGATTGGATAAATGGGAGTGCATTGCAGAGCTGCGGAAAAAGCATTATGAAGAAAGAGTGAACTGTCGTCCAAAAGAAATTCAAGAATAAAAGGAAGGACAAGGCAGAATTCCATGAAGCTGTAACCTGGTTCAGGCACCGCTCTGCCAGATAACCGCGACACAGATGTACTTGACAAGGGGGGTGGTTCGGGGTCTTACAGAGGTACCGACATGTGGAGTTGGACAGAGCGGTGTATTTGGATTCAAGGGAACTGCAGGGGAAGAATAGCCGGAGTGGGCCAAAAAAAGCAATCCACCACACTAATGTATGGCTTGCCTCAACCGAATTCACCATAACCTTCGAAGGGCTGTTTAAATTGGCGAGACAAGGGATCGAATCAGGAATAACGCGACCCGACAGTCTGGTAACATGCCAGCATCTTTTTGCCTGAGAGTTACGGCTAGCCAAACGATTTCTGGCATAGGCACAGCCGTCCTGAAGACCTCAAAATAACACCATATCACAATAAAACCAAGCAATTGGGAGGATGTTAATGAATAATTCAATGGTGAATAGCGATGGACTTTTTTTTGCCGTCTCTCGTTCGATTCTGTATTTAGCGACATGTTCCCAGCCCTAGTATGTTATTTTAGTTAATGTCCAAGTAAAGAAACGGGAGGGGCAGTTGCGGGAGATCTACTGGACAGGGAGTGAGGCGCGACGCGCCTAGAGCAGGCAGCGGACATGCAAAGAAACTGGCAATCAAAAAGAATGTGCGAATGTTGCCTCGAACTTTCCGGAAGCCAAATGCCACGGAAAACCTGCATTTCCTGTGCGTCTACTCCGTACCATGATACAATCTGCATCTTACATAGCTTGTGGCATTGCGCAATCTGGACCAGCCAGAAGCGACCTACTGCTGTGTATGTAGTTCGGATCAAAGGATCATTCATTATTTAGCGACTTCGACGATGAGCAATTGCTGCAGTAAGGTGTTCAACCTGAGTGCGTAGGTCATTAACCACTTCTTCTACACCTTCTAGACGCATAGAGTCAGCGGACGGGTGGGAACCTGCTTCGCGTGCTTCAAACCGGGCGGTAGGTGATGCCTTGCCCTTTCCCCCAGCCAATGGAAGAGAGCGGTTTTGGGCTAGGCGGGATACAGATTGGGTAGGGCCTCCTGGCTGGTTTACTGAGAGATGGGAGCCCGTAGTATGGGACATGATTTTGAACTGTGTCCTGTGCGAAACATATCCTCGACTTCGCTCGTAAATCATAATAATGGCAACGAACGGTAAGTGGGTTATCCTAAGCATACTGATTCGGGCCCGCCGAACTGATTCAGAGGGAAAGAATAGACGGAGAGGTCTGATACAGACGAGGGGTATCAAGTTCTGGCGGTGAATCAATAGTCAGTAACTTGACTGGACCCTCGTTAAGCACGGGGAACGCCTAATACAAGTTTATTACTGACCAAGGGAGGCAGAAAATAGGTTAAACGCCGTGAACTACAGCTTTCTAGGACGTAAATGGAGAGCCTTTGACCCAGGTTAGCAAGATAATGTGGGGTCGAAGGGTGGCAGTGCGTCAATGAGGCGAGGAACTAGAAACGGCGGACTTACTGGAATAGGTATTCTTCTCGAGCATGAGCCATGATCTACCAGCAATCAGTCAATGAGTCTAGGTGCAATACTTCGTGACTAGACCACGTATGGTGGTAAAATACGAAGCTACACACCTCGGTCAGGCTTAGACTCATCAAACTGATGACCGAAGAAATCAAAAGGATGTTGGTCAAGCACACGAAAACCAACCTATAGAGGACAGTTAGCAGTGGAAAAGGAGGGGTGGCATGGAATTGACAGCCAATGGCCGATTCATGACGAGGAAAACCCCCAAAAATAACCAGCACCGACAGGATACTACATGACACAGAGGCAGCAGACACAGCAGAAACAACACAATACCAGGGCTGTGGCTTTCCAGTATTCATCAACATGGAAAATGTGAACTCAATGCCCAACGTGATCTCGTGCAGATGTGCGTTGACTGTTGATGGAACCCACAGACGCCAGGGGGTAAGAGGTGGGAATGCCATAAAAAGGAGAGGAGAGCTTACATAAGCGGGTAACCGAACAAGGGGGAGATCTAAGCGTTGTTAGCGTCAAAAGCATCTTAACGCCAGAGCCAACCAATTTTGCGAGAATCCCTGTATTGCAATTCGGGCTGCATGAACTGCCGCGTTAGGTCCATAAACTTACGTCTTGGGCGATATCCTAGATACCAATCAATTCAGCCACCGAGCTGCTTGCATGAAAACTACCCTGACAACATATGAGGGAACGACACGGGTTTGAGATCACTTACGAAGCCAAGATAGCTCGACCTTCACATATTGTCGTCGTATTATAGACGTTTGTTGTCAGTCGCGCAAAGCCCCGCACAGGTGAGAAGGCATTAGTATTGTCGACTTACCCAAAGAAAACCTTCACCAAAATCCAAGACATTTCTCGAAATGACAATCTATCCCGAGCCAGCATCGTGAAAGTAGTCAAAAAACCTGGACAAGTTAACAGGAATGCCTTGGGTGTTTGAAGCTAGTGTACTGATAAAGTGTATAGTACTGTACCAATGTATAGAATAGCAACGATTGGCAGGAACTTGAGGAAGGCTTTCGTCTAAGCCCCATAAACCATGTCAGCGACGGATGCTGCCGAAATTAATCACACCGGTAGTTTCACAGTACCATTTCCTTCAGCACAGGTATCTATGCATACAAATATATCAGAAAGGTACATCCTCAATCTGGGGAAAGGCGGTCGGGTTGGGTCACAAACCAAGCTCCCAAAGTAGGGATTGAGACTCATCAAGGAGCATAGTCTATTTAATCCTGTGTCAGAACATGGTTGAAGTGGCTGTGCGCCTTTCCCAATAAGGAAGCTTACCTCGGAACGAGAAATAAGGCTTCTAAAGAGAGAATATCGAACGACAGATCTATGATAGAGTCACTGCCTTGCCCGAGGCCAACCAGTCCTTCGGGAATCACCGTCAGTAAAGGCGGCCTGGCCGATATTATGGACATATGTCGCCTAAACAATTGAAGGGAACCGCGGCTAGGAATGGCGAGGCGTTTCGCCGCTAGAAATCCAAGGCATGTGAAGGACACAAGGAAGAGGTGAAGCAGAAACGTCGAGGGACTTACTGGTAACAAGAAATGCGACCCCAGTCCCTACGATACCAAGGTCCCAGAGACTCCAGAAGTCCATCCCATAGAAGAGTACTCCGGCATCTAATATTCCACCAAGCTCATCGTATGCGAAGGCTGCAATCCAGACATACAGAAACGCTTCAGTAGAAGTGATTCGGAACGGGTTCCTTTCTACCAGAACGGCATAGTAAAGGACCAGGAATGAGATGAAGAACATGGCCTCGAAAGTCTTTCTGTATACTGGCACCCGCAATCGAGAGTATGGATCAGAAATTCTTTGAAGAAAGATTAGTCAGCCAACTAATAGTTTTCGCCACCTATGGAATGCCTACCTCTTGTTGAATAACAGCGGTTTTCTCTTCGAATGAACACTCAGGTTATCCCACAATACTATCGCACCCCTCCAAACATCGTTAACAACTCTCTGGACAGGCTTTTGACTCAAGAACTTCTTCGCGGTTGAGATAGTTGCGATCTCTAGAGCATTCAATCCTGAGAACATGGCATACACCTCTTGCTCGAGCCCTTCCTCAGACGTCATGTCCTGCGAATCCCCTGACCTGTTCGTGCCATACCCAAAAAGATGGGAGAGTGAGGATGAAGCTTGGCGTAAGAGTGGAATCCGTTCTGCTCCTTCTTGACTTTCACTTCTATTTACTTGCTCGAATGGTAGTGTTGCCATGCTTCCCCCTTCGAGCGCAGATGCTGGGGTTGGCCCAGATAGTTCGGTGAGCAGGAACTCAATGGTCTGTCGAGGAGACAGGAAAGTTACAAATTGCCAGGACACATATTCACAGGCATATCCTCGGCTCTCATTAAGACCCCAGTTATCGTCCTCTTGCTGAGCAAATTGCCATTTTAATATCCTAGATGGATGGTACTAATCAGCATACATTTTGAACAGGCACCTTGGATGCTTCGTCACGAAGAGACTCACATCAGTGCTGATATAATGGCGGGATTATGCACATTGTCCGATAGGGATGCGATCAATGTCTTCACTGGGTGACAAGGTGGTAGAGCTCTCATGTGGTCGAAACTATATGCTGTGTCGGAAATAGCCAAGACCAAATAGCTAGAAGGTTATAAGCAATGAAATAAATAGTTTAGGACTTCATATTAACACACTTATGCAGTTTCCTAACGATATCAGCGACAGATTCGTGATGGTCGATGATTGGTATATCAAGGCCGCTATTCTCAGCCACGAAAGACGACGATGTGCTTGGTCTCATGTTTGGAACAGCCATGATATCCCAAAAGTTCAGCCTCACCGGCGTTTTCAAGATATATTATAGACGCGTATGTCACGATACTGGAATGTTGCGCTTTACCACGTCTATGGGGGTTTTCCCATGCGGCTGAAAATCAAATCATCTCACTGTAGCCTCGCCAACACATCTAACCTTGAAGCAGGAGATTTAGTGCCGCACGGCGGGGTAGCAAGAGTCAATGCGGTAGAATTTGGCCTATCCCTTCTCCAGAAACAACTGTGTCTTCTGTGGATGAGTGATGGAGATGAGGTGTTGACTTTTCAGGAGCTTCACGCAAAATCATGATGGCTCTGACGTGCGTGGGTCGAGGATCACTAGTTGCCTAGTCCGGAAAGGTCGTCATCTCAGACTGTTAGATACCATACAATACAAAGCCCCATATATTTTATCTTGTCCATACCATGAGAGCATGTTCCATCCATTAATAATTGTTAGGACATTAGTGTTGGCTTTAGTATTAGAAATCGAAGTTCAACAATTAAGTTAATATTTCATTATGAGACGCAAATCATAGGAATGATGCAGTTGCAGTTACATATCAAGTCCAGAGCGTGGTCTCTAGATGACGGTGATGGTTTAGAGCTGTAATTACTGTTTAGTAAGTGGTTGACGGAGTCGCATCACGTGAGAGCCAAGTTGGTTCTTTACTAAGCAGCCACCTGACTGGCTCTCCAGCATCATCATCATCATCATCACCATCATCCTCCAGCATCACGTCTGGCAACTCAGCTGCATGATCACTTGAACCTCCGCGGCGATAGTTGACACCTCAGCAGCCCTCTCAATAAAATTATCTATGGCTCATATATCCTGCAGTTGAGAAAGAGACCTAACCATTTTTCCTCACGTCCTTTGTTTTACGATGCTTGAGCTGAATAGCAGGGCATCATGGGCCAAGGCTACTCCCTTACCACCCTTTCCGCAGGCTCTGCGGGCATCGATATCCCAGAGCTTGCCGATCTTGTTTATGAAAAATCCCTAGGTACGGCTAGGTTTATGAAAAGTATCCGTGCACGGCATCGAAATGGCCTCGTTTTCGTCAAGGTTATCATGAAGCCATATCCGAGCATGAAATTGGATCCCTATGTTAAGGCAATCATCCGTGCGTCAGCTCTCTGTGCTCCGTCCAACATGATCTAACCTTTTTTGGCAGGCGAGCGGAATATTTTGGCAGACGTGCCAAATGCGCTGGAATACCAACGGATCCTTGAGACAGGTACCGGTGGCTATCTTGTCCGCCAATTTATCCATAGTTCATTATATGATCGTATGAGGTCCGTTATCTTCCTTTCCTTCGGTCTGCAAACTTACGTATTTTGGGTCGCAGTGGTGTTCTAACTATCTAAAAGCACTCGTCCTTTCCTAGAGGACATTGAGAAAAAGTGGATTGCATACCAGCTACTCTGTGCCTTGAGGGACTGCCATTCTCAAGATATCTTCCACGGTGATATCAAAACAGAAAATATTCTTGTGACCTCATGGAACTGGCTTTATCTCTCTGACTTCTCGTCTTCCTTCAAGCCAACATTCCTTCCGGAGGACAATCCCGCAGACTTTTCATTTTACTTCGACACATCTGGTCGGCGAACATGTTACTTGGCTCCGGAAAGGTTTCTTGTGGCTGGAGAAGATCCACCCGGCGGCGGCGTTAACTGGGCCATGGATATTTTCAGTGCCGGCTGCGTGATCGCCGAGCTATTTCTCGAGGCGCCTATATTCTCACTAAGCCAGCTTTTTAAATATCGCAAGAGCGAGTACAGTCCTGAGCAAAGTCAACTTGAGAAGATCGAAGATCCAGATATCAGAGAACTTATCCTTCACATGATCCATGTCGACCCTGAGTCTCGATACTCTGCAGAAGAATGTCTAAACTTTTGGAGACATAAAGCTTTCCCAGAGTACTTTTACAGCTTCCTCCACCAATATATGGGGCTGATCACCGATCCTTCGTCCGGCCGCGCGCGGGTCGAGCTCGATCCTGACGACTCACGAGAAGCCGATGAAAGGATTGACAGAACGTATCTCGATTTTGACAAAATATCTTATTTCTTAGGCCTAAGTCCTGTGACTCCACTGAACGGGTGCAAACTCACCTCGCCTGCTCTAGCGAGCAATCCCTTTCCTCTTCAGCTTGATCTACCAAACTATGATATCCAGTCTCTGAAGGCTCCTTCTAATTCTGATGATGGTACTTTGATCTTTCTTACTCTTGTTGCGGCAAGCTTGCGAAACACCGCCAAAGCCACTGCGCGTATCAAAGCATGTGATATCCTTTTGGCATTTGCTGAGCGAGTTCCGGATGAAGCTAAGCTGGATAGAATTTTGCCTTTAATCGTCCTTTTGCTAAATGATCCGTCTGATATGGTCAAGGTTGCTGGGGTTCGATCGTTAACCCAGCTTCTTGCCATGGTGCAGGTTGTCTCTCCTGTCAATGCGTATGTTTTCCCAGAGTATCTGTTCCCGAAGCTCCAGGCGTTCATACCAGCAGCCAATTCGGATCCGAGCCCCGTCGTCAGGGCTGCCTACGCCTCTTGCATTGCTTCACTCGCCCACTCTTCCCTTCGCATCCTAGATATGATTCAGGCACTACGCTCTGATGTGCGGCTACAAGCTCTTGTTCCAGCAGGTGCTGAAGCTGGCTGGACGGAGGAAATATCGTATCACAATTTGTACGACGTTGCGAAAGTGGATCTACTGGACTTTTTTGAGATCCATACAAAGGCCCTTCTAACGGATAGTGATGTATCTGTTCGTCGCGCTTTTCTCGGATCGGTTTCCAGTCTATGCATTTTCTTTGGCAACCCAAAAGCGAATGACGTGATTCTCAGTCATCTCAACACGTATCTGAATGACAAGGATTGGATCCTGAAATGTGCATTCTTCGAAGCAGTAATCGGCGTTGCTACTTATGTCGGAAGCATTAGTCTCGAAGAGTTCATTTTACCACTCATGGTACAGTCATTGACAGATCCAGAAGACTTTGTTGTTGAGCGGGTATTACGATCCCTTGCGAGAATGGCAAAGCTGGGCCTGTTTCAAAGGTCAACTACATGGGATCTTCTCCACATTGCCGTGCGATTTTTCGCCCACCCTAATGTATGGATACGAGAGGCAGCGGTTCACTTTGTTGTTGCGTCTACGACGTTCCTATCTCTCGCTGACACATATTCTATCGTGACGCCTCTTGTTCGACCATTCCTCAGGACCAACACCATGGATATTTCAGAATCTCAAATTTTGGACGCCCTAAAGCGACCATTGGCCAAGCCAGTATACGACATGTTGTTAATGTGGGCAACAAAAGTAGAACGGGGTATCTTCTGGAAGTCAGCAGCGAGAGATGGTACCTTTGTTCTTGGAGGCCCGGGAGGTTCAAACATCGGAAAGCTGCGTCAACGTGGAGGCAATTTCTCGTTGAGTAGCGTCCCCAGAAATGATGAGGATGAGCAATGGCTATCACGCTTGAGAACACTTGGAATGACCCAAGAAGACGAGTTTAAGTTAATGGCACTTAAGGAATATATATGGCGGGTGGCCTCCAGGCGAACTAATGAAGTGGATATCAGCCTGGCTACCTCCCTTTCCAATGTCATTCCGTTGAGTCAATATGGTGCCACCCCCCAAACCGTCTTTTTCGACCGGAGGGAGACTCTGAAGCAAAGACAACCATCAACTGGAAAAGCCATAGCCGCACTAGGCGAGCGAAAAACACACACGATTGCAGACGCGTTATTAGATGCTTCTAGTACAATAGATACGTCGTCAGGTGCGGGCAGAAAACATTTGCGAAGTCGCAGCTATCGACCACGGGAAAACGGGGTTTCGTTGCTTGCTCCAGGTCAAAATCCCCCAGAAGTAGCGGTTAGCGAATCGTCACAAGCAGCGTCACCCATTCCGTCATCACCAAGTGCTCCGCTAGACTCGCAGAATTCATCTACGCCAGCTTCTGATGCTGAACCGAGTGGAAGGAAAAAGGGGAAGAAAGTTGAGAACCGCCTACAGCATGTTGACTCAGCGACGTCAACAGACCTCGAAACTACGTTAGCGCCCAATCAGGCCATCAAAATTAATCGCAGACCTTCAGCAATGAGCTTACTCAATCGTAAAGACAGGGCAAAGGCTTATCCAGAAACCGCAACAACTTCAACGACCGCAGTGGGGAAGGTTGACGTACCCCAAAAAGATGGACTACTTTCACCACCTTCTGCCACCAATGATCTAGGCAGCGAAGGGGAAACAACATTACAACAATACCCTGCAAATCACACGTATCGTGGAAATGACCCGACAATCCTCAAACTTCTCGACGCTGTATTTGCGGAAACTAATCCAACGGATGTGCATGACTTTGGGCCATCTGTATCCGCGGTGACCTCCCGCAATCCAATCAAGAAGGCTGATGGGCATGCCCCAGAGAAACCATGGAGGCCCCAGGGAAACCTTGTTGCAATGTTCGGTGAACACAGCGGTCCGATCAATCGTGTGGTAGTTGCTCCCGATCACGCTTTCTTCGTTACAGCATCCGACGACGGCACAGTAAAGGTGTGGGATACTACGCGATTAGAAAAGAATCTAACCCCACGATCTCGTCAAACGTATCGCCATGCTCCCGGTACCAAGGTCAAATGCATTACTTTTGTGGAGAATACCCATACCTTCGTCAGCGCTGCCACTGATGGTAGTATTCATGCCGTCAAAATCGACCACCGCAACGTCAACGACACGGTTCGTTATGGAAAATCCCATCTCGTGCGAGAGTACAATCTTTCATTCTTATCTACGGCTTTGGGTGAATATGCGACCTGGATGGAGCATTTCCGCTCCGAAACGCATTCGCTCCTTCTTGTCGCTACGAACAGATCAAGAGTGATCGCGCTCGATTTGAGGACTATGGATGTCATCTACATTCTCGAAAACCCCGTTCACCACGGCACTCCAACCACATTCTGCCTTGATCGGAAACGGCACTGGCTTCTCCTAGGCACGACTCATGGGATACTCAACCTCTGGGACCTCCGATTTCGCCTTCGGGTTCGGGCTTGGGGTCTTCCTGGCGGAAGTGCGATTCACCGTCTGCAAATTCATCCATTGAAGGGAAGAGGCAGATGGGTCTGCGTTGCCGGAGGCAGCAACAATGGCTCCGAAATCATGGTTTGGGATATCGACAAGGTACAATGTCGAGAGGTGTATCGTACAGCCACCATGGCCACAAGTACCAGTCACACTGCCAATACTGCCAGGAACGCCAACTTTACTGCGGACACAAGCTGGAAGGACTACGAGCCATGGCGGGTGGACGATGACCGGCCAGAAGGTATGCTTGGCCGCTTCGCTTCCAATCCCAACTATCTAGCTGGCGTTGAGCCATCCGCAGGAAATGGCCCGCATGGTTCCCAGGCAGGCGGTGATCGCAACGGCATCCGAGCTCTGGCAGCTGGCCTCGACATTCCCGAAGATGGACAAGAAGGATTGAAATGCGGCTTTCTCATATCTGGTGGTTCAGACCGCAAGATTCGTTTCTGGGACGTCACGCACCCAGACGCGTCTGCTGTTGTTAGTGGTCAAGATACCTTCGCCGATGGTATCGCGCAGAAACCTAGATATGACACCACTCACCCCACGCCTTCATTGACGATAACGACCGAGTGGATACCTACAGCCGGAGCATCGTCTGCCGCAGGAAGTAAAGGCTCATCGAAGAAACGGGGCGGCGATGGAACCAGCCCATCAAGTCCCGCAGGCAGCCCACGACCGCCGAGAAGTACTGTAATCAGTCTACAGCAACAACAATTGCTCAAGAGCCATCTCGATTCGATTTTGGACGTGGCGATTTTAGAAGTCCCGTATGGGATGACTGTGAGCGTGGATCGAGGTGGGATGATTTATGTTTTTCAATGAGGATTTTTTCCTTTTTCTTTTTTCTTGTTTCAGAGGAACGCTTTTGGGAGTTCAAAGGAAGGATAATGAATAATAATAGTGAAACATAAGATTCATTTATCATCCCGTTTGATGCTCTTTCTTGCAAATTGTAACTCTTCATTCGGTTCAAGTAAATATCGCAATATACATAGTACAGAAGACACTCGGAAGGACGATCTCACAATTCATCTCTCTCCCCTAGACCCCTTTCGCCAATAGCCCACGCGCAATTCTCCCAGCAGAAGAGAAATAATATATCCCACCCCCCAACTATTCTTCTGCATCACCACAAGCGGTGATGCGAATAACATCTCTCTTCCCACACACATACAAAACCCTCTCCACCTTCTCCCCTTTCCGCTCCCCAACCAGGTCCAAATCCAACGTCAAGTCTTCCGCCGTGAGGCTCGCGGCATCAATCACATTTCCTGCCAGCCTGTCAATGTGATCCCGCTCATCTGCGTCTAACCATTTGAGTTCAACTCGCGGCTTGCGCGTTAGTAGGAACGTCTGAGATCCAGAGGCCTGTTGTGGTGGTGGTGGTGGTGGTGGGTAGAGAGTGAGGTGGATGGATTTCGTTGCAACTTTGCATACTTTCGAGCTCAGGGTGGGGATTCCGGGAGTTAGGCGCTGGTAAGCTTGGTTTGTGAGCGATAAGAGAGATGATAAAGCTGATGGGGGAGGTTCGTGCTTGTAAGGCACTGGTTCGCTGTCAGGAGGCGAGGGCGGAGGTTTTGGGTGGGTGGACTTGATATGCTCGGTTAGGACATGTGGACCTTCACACTGGTTCGCTATTGGGGTTTTAATTCTGGGGATACCAGCTTCAAGGGCGACAGATCGAGAAGACTGGGCTGGAGATGGAGGTTGCTGTCCACTCTTGTTGGATTGCTCTGCGCTTTGTCTTATAGTTTCAACACTGTTGCAAGCAGACGGCTGACGTCCATTCAGAGCGGTCAGGATTGTGGAGGTTCTCGACTGGTTCGTCAGTGAAGGCGTCCAGAGAGCAGGTGGTAGTATCACACTCTCGTTCGGCTGTGGGTAAGGCATGTTTTTCTTGTTAACGGTGTCTTTGATCCTACTCTCTAACGCAGAGTTGAACTTTACTACAGTCCCATGAAGTCCACTCTCAGGGTTCATACACCACTCCGGTAAAGTCCATGCGTCATACAGCTTGCCGTGTGTTTGACGCATATGATACTTCCCATGGAGGCTGATAAAGAGATCGCACAGATAACATGCTGACTTGCTGGACGAAATGACCCGTGGTCGAGCGCAATCGGGGCGAAGCTCGTAGAAAAACAATAATTGTATCTCGGCATGTGTCACCCAGGGTTCTTTGCGCTGTAATTCCATCCGAGACTTAAAGTCAGCTTCTACTTTCCAAATAGGCTTTTCTTTTCGAGCCGCCACCGAAGATATCAGTTTCTGTTTCTGATGGCGAGTGCTCCCTTGGAATACATCGAACAGTGCGGTCCTCAGGCACAAGGTTAGATCCTGTTTTGAGAACTCAGTCTGATCTGGTGGTTCACATATTTCGAGAGAAATATGCTCAAAAATGGGGTACTTTCGAGCAGCGGATATCAGGCTCCGGGAAGCAGATAGATACTGCCCGATCTTTCCCACTCGTTTTGGTAGACTCTCCCGTAGACTCCGGTTGGGTGTCGACGAAGTATTGAGGAGGACTTTCACCAGTTCGCCTGATTGGTTTATCTCATCGGCAATCTTAATAAGGTCCATCAAAATTTCGATATCCGTAAACTTTTTATTAGATGACTCCTCGAATCTCATGAAGACCTTGTGTATCTCAGTGGCTTTCTCCTTCATTTTCGCCAACCCTTTTCGTGAAGCACCCTTAGGCGGTTGTAAAAGCTTATCGGACAAAGTGTGACATAGTTGCTCGGTTAATATTGACTTTCCTGAAGTTCTGTTTGTCTCTTCAACGTGTTTTGACCGGAGACGAGACATGATTCTCTTCTTGTCGAAGTTAACAACCTCTCGAAAAAGGGTTTCTGTATCCTCGGACCGTGTATTTCCTAAAAGATTGATTAGTCAAGACAAAGCGATCAGTTCAGACCCAAGCATGGCACTGACGTTTCTGGGCAGCCGTTTCTAAAATTCGAAAAATCCTCTCGAAACCAACTCGCGTGCCTTCCAAAGAGCCGCTATTCGACGACATCCTGACAATCAACCGATCGGGGTTATGGTGCTCTTCGATGCATAGTGCTCTGACGCGCTTGGAATCATCCGTGTCGGCAGATAGAATGGCCAGGTTATCAACTATCTCCCTTTCATCTCTAAGTCTTAGGATGCGATTGTGGTCAAGTTCTGTTTCTAGGGCATTCTCTTTCGGATGCTCGGGTATTTTATTTAGGATCCATAATAGTTTGATGTTTTGTATTAGTCGTTTGGTAGAAACAGGTTCCATAATCGATGGATAGGGCAGTATACCACTCGAAGTCGGTTTCTCGCAGGATCAACAAGCTTTGGCAGCATGACAGAATGTTTTAGCCTGGATGATTTTGAGAGCACCGTTCGAGAGTATTAATGGCGCCCCCCCAAAAGAGCTTCCTCTCTGGCTCTTGGACAGACAGCCAGCCTTCCCACCCAGATCTCCATTCTGCAGTTAGCCAGGCATCAAATAGGATCCCATGAACAAACACGGGGAAAGCAGAACCTCCCGCCCATCGTTCCCATATAAAGCCGACCACGTAGCGCCAGGGAAGCTCGCTGGGTAGGTGGTCCAGCCTCCCCGAACAAGGCACATGTTCCCATTGGAGCGATGGGAGGAGGATGCATATGCAGCAAGACAAGGCTGGTATGGTGGCGCTGCGGTCCAGTTTTCAACTTGCTATGACCGAGTAAACAAACACAGGAGAATAACCTTGAAATCAAATAGCATTCGGCACAAGATCCCTCTGGGCAAGGGTGTGAGTTCGAACAGTACGTTGACGCGATGCGCAGCAGTTCACCCCAAACGCTCCACATTGGGTGAAACGAGTGCTTTAAACACGCAGGGTTCTATTATATCTATCTCCATAGAACATCGAAAAGGAACATGGGTTCCAAAAAAGAATCAATTATCTGAGCCCGAAGAGATTTGAACTCTTAACCTTTCGATCTGGAGTCGAACGCGCTACCGTTGCGCCACAGGCCCGATATGCTTGGAAGTGAGATATTATTCTTCAAGAACTATAGATTGTATACATAGTCAAAGCGATGAGGTTCATTTGATATCACGTGAAGTCTAATTTGACCGTCGCAACTGCAACTTCATTCAATGCACGTTGGGAGATACATACTAAACTCAAAAACAATAATATCCATTCCTGAGAAATAGTCCAGTCCACTGGCAAACAGATACAAAAACCAATGCTCCTCCTCTATTCCATGTCTAACAGTACAAGTTGAAATCAGCAAAACAAACTGCTCGCGTGCAAAACTCGCTTTCAAGAATTCCGAACCGCTTTCAAACTTGAACTCCAGAGAGATGTAGCAACACACCCAGCTCAAACCACATATCTCAAAATGCGAGAACATAACCAACTCCAAACCTCTTTTCAATCCTCAATGTCTCTCAACGACCCTGCTTCTCCGTAATGCACGCTGAGCACATAACTGTGTCGCAATCAGGGCATTGACATGTCTGCTTAACCACCCTGCAACAGCTCGAGCACGCCGCCTTGCCCTTTCGTTTAATCAGTCTAATCGATGGATGCGTACAATTGCGAGAAGTGCGCCCATCCGCCTTTATTTTTACTACTCCCCATACTGCTCCTTGTTCCAATTTCTTGCCAGATGCCTGGAATCCCGGTCCTGATAGAAGTGTACCATTTGCGGGTTTAGGGTTGTTCTTGAGTGACGAAGAGACGGGTGTGATGATTGATGTAGTGATGTTTCCCGTTTTGAGATTGTGGGATTTTTGGACTTGCGTTGCCTTGTCCCCCCTTGCGGGTGCGGCCGCTAGAGGAGGGAACGATGGGTCTGCAGTCTTCGATGCAGCCAGTTGAGTCTGTTTCTGACTCTTCTCTTCGGGTTGTTGCCAGTTGACAGCAACCATCGTCTTCTTGCCCTTTTTTCCCTTCGCCTTCTTTCTCGCCTTTCGTGGTTTCTCCTGAGTCGATTCCAGCGCAGATTTGCGGATCTTGTCCCAGTCCATATTATCATCCACCACAGCAGCTTTCTTAAGAATCCTGCAAACGGGCTCCTTCTTCTTCTCCGTTTCTTCACGCTCCTTCTGTTCCTCCTGGACCAGCGTCTTTTGCTGGATAACCTTCGCCGGACATCTAACTTCATGCAGAGCGACCGTATTATGCACCCCGCTCGATCCCATCATTTGCACCACCTTATCCGGACAACACTGAGCACGATCCCTCGCCGATCGGCCCTTCCCATCCCTAGCTGCAAAATCCGCTCCACGATCCAACAACAAGCGAACAGTCTCCGCCTTCGTCTTTGGCAATCTGCCATGCTCCGAGAAACGAATTGCCCAATGCAAGGGCGTGCGATTCTCCGAATCCAACCCCTCGATATCCGCTCCCTTGTCAAGCAGCATCTTGACAATGCGCACCGCACCTCTGCCGCAGGCAAAGTGCAATGGTCTCCCTCCACCCGTGATCTCCGTATACCGCCCCTCAACATCCGCGCCGTGCTTGATCAGAAGTTTCACAACTGCGGCATGTTTATGGAAGACGGCAAGTTGCAACGTTGTCAGACCGTGGGTGACATCGTCATTCTCCTTATTTAGACACATGTAGAGAGAATGTGAGATGATTTGCGACTGCACCCATTTGAAGCGGCTTTCACGATAGCTTTTCTCCAAAGGTTTGAGTTGGTGAACGTTTCCCCCGTGCTTGATGGATTTGACGAGGAGTTTTTTGTTGTCGCGTTCTGCCGCCCAGATCAGTGCCGTGCTACCGTTCTTTGCGTCGCGGCGGAAGATGTAACGGCCGAGCAGTTTGTGGACGTCACGACAGGTGCGTTGGAGAGCGCTCAGGTCGGCAATATCGATGACATGATCGGCGATGGTGAGGAGAAGTTCTGGTGAGATTGTGGCGAGAGACATCCTTTATTTTTCGTGTGGCTCTCTTGTCGATACGAATTGATATAAATGTGAGGTTTTTGCAATTGAGAGAGGGAATGGAGTAAGTTCGTTTGTTGGTATTTCGTTGGGCCCTGTTTGTAGAGAGGGTATATATAAAAAAGAATGATTGGAATGATCGAAATTGGTAGTTCAAGCTTAACTAACGTAGTAGGATACTAATGATTGCAAGCAGGTCTGTCAAACTGTATAAAGTGAGTGTATGGAAAGGAAAAAGGAAGTCTAGCTGAATGGGAGGAGGGATGACAAGTTTATATAAGACGAACCCCCCCTTCTATCCCAAAAGCTTAAATTTGTCCTATTACCTATAGCTCCTCCCCTTAAGCTTGGGGATTACCCAAAGTGAATACTCACCCCGCAGTCTGAATGGTGGCTCATCCTCCCAACAGAAGTGCGGAGGTGGAGGATGGTGTAGACCCACTTCCAGGCGGACACTAGGGGCGCCTAGCATTCAAAAGACTAAATCGACATCAGGCCCTGCCCCATCCATCCCTCCCTCCCTCCCTCTCTCACCTCCTTTATACCTAGCAATTGTCGTCCCTCAGGAGAATGCTGACTTTTATATCAGAACCACAACAGTCCTCCCCCAACATGACAAGAGCAACTATTTCTAGCTATTGGCATTTTCATCAACAAACCCACGTAAGGCAGCAATGTACCCTTGGTTCCTTTCATGAGTCAGGGGAGCAAATTTGCCCCCCAATTATAGTATTGTGAGGGTTCAAACCCATTGTCCAAGCTATCATGCGCGGCACGCGGGTAAGGGGATCCACATTTTCCCCAGAAAAGCTTGAATTAACTAGATGCCAAGCCTTTCTTTTTTCTTCTAGAAACAAACGCTTTTTCCCAATAATCACTTCAGTGAAACCTTAAGAAATTGAGAGGGAAAAAAGATGTAAGGGATATAATTAGAAAACTCCATCTTATTTTTGTTGCATGGTTAGGAAAAAAAGATAGCTAGATATTCTAACTAGGTAGGTGGTAAATATATACCTTGCTAGAAAGATCGATTGGATCTAGTCAGTAAGACTATTTTCTTTTTTTTTTTTTTTGCATTGTGTATGTATTGTTCTGCAGTTGCATACCTAGTTGTCCAGCATTCTCTTCTTTTTTGATATCATGAGAGGTATGACTGAATATCCTTGCCTCCTCACTCCAATTCCTCCATCCCAACCCCCACCACCAACCACGATACAAAGGAAAAGAGTTTATCAAAGGGGTATAATGAGTGAGATAGGTACACACATGCGCTCGCTCGCGCGGCGCATGTGAAGCCAGTGTAGGAAAGGGAAAAAAAATCTATAGCACAGTGGGGGCATAAACGGAGATAAAAAATAAATAAACAAGCTCCGAATCTCGGGCCAAAGGAAATCAGATAGGTCCCAGCTCAAGAGAGAGGGAGAAAAGGGGGGGGCAAAGGAAAGAGAAAGGAATGTGGTATCTCGATAGACCAAGGAGCGAAGAAAGGAAAACGAAAAGGAAAAGAAAATCTCAATCTATATATAACAAGGGGAAAGGGGAAAAAATGGAAAAGGTCCACCACCATACACCACAGTCTATTTTTTGCGCTAAATTGAATGATGCAAAACCACCACCCAGAAAACCCAGGATAACGAAAACAAAAGAGGAAACAAGGAAATTAGAACCACATTTAAAGAAAGGTCAGTGAGGAGGGAAATCAAGAATTTTTATCAGTTGGAAACAAAAAAGGAAAGCGTTGGGTATCTCAATGCCAAAGGAAAGAGTCCAAAGGAAAAGAAAAGAGAGGGGAAAAAGAACGAGAAAAATAGTGGGAAGCATTTCTTGCGCTGAGCGGTATCCGTTGCTGTTTAGGAGAACTTAGTTCTACTAGATGAATCGTTGTAACTGCTCGTCGTACTCAAGCCTGAGGCAAAGTGCCCTCTTGCCGCTCAGCTCCGTTCTCAGCACCCTGAGCAGTAGCATCTCCTCTCATCTCTCGTAAAGCCGTAGCACGCCTGGCTAGAACATCATCTCTTCGAACAACGTTTCTCAAAGCTTCGCTGGCCTGTATCAATCCATCGATGCTGATAGCATGGTTCGTCATCTGATGGTTTATATACGTGTACACGGCTGCGGGAGTTGGGCAGGTGGTGAGCAGTTGCTGTTCGTTGAGTTTCAGGAGGGCTAACGCGACTTGGAAGAGGAAGGTACTGCCGCTGCCACCGTTATTTGCATCATTGTCTGCATTCACGGTGGCGCTATTGGAGACGAGGCTGGTCATCGAGACTGTGCTGGCATTCGCGTCTATTATCTTTGGATTCGGGGCGACTATTGATGATGGACCTGGGATCGGTGCAGCCCCAGATGCGTTGAGACAGAAAACCACATCCCATACGCGATAAAGGGCTTCTGCTGAGAGACAGTCTGTGAAAACGGAAAGGAACCATTGGAACGTTAAAGCCTCAAGTTCGATGCCTAGCTCATCAAGATGCGCCGAAAGCTTTGGCAGAACCTCGGAGACATATTGCCGAAGAACTTGTTGGTCTGCCCGTGATGCCAAAAGACTGTGATCGTAGTAATGAGCCGGGAGTATATTCTCAATAATCGATGCGAGAAGCCAGAACGCATCCTCAGCAGTTGGCATGATCAACAGAAGCGATCCGGCAATCAGGTTCATTCCTTGACAATAACCGACTTCGGGATTGCGATGCGCGTAGGCAAGTAGGACCTCACTAAGCTTTTCCACACCAGGGCCCTTGCGGAAGAAGACATTATCAGTCAGAGTCCGGTGGATGTCCATCTCGATCTGTGCGACCACACTAGGATCCGGGTCGGGCTTGACAACGCCCTTGACAAGATCATCGTAGTAACCAGGAACCCGCAATGCAGATGCACCGCTACACTCAGACCAAATTTTCGCACGGTATGCCACCGGGATTCCTCCCAGCACAAGACCTCTGAACTCCCGCCATTTTGCACGACCAACCTTCCCTTTGTTTCCAAGGCCAGCAATACCGACCACCTCGCCATCAGCCAGTGATACCTCTGGCATGGCAAGTGATAAATTAGGTCGATCAGACTGTGGAGCTGCCGCTGCTGCTTCGCCTTCCTTCCGGCGTTCGGCGCGAACCTTTCTCTGGAACTCGTTCCATTTTACGGTCCTTTCCCGCTGCAGTGAATCATGGAGCTCTGTCAACCTCTCAAGTAACAATTTCACGGGCTCTTGCTCCGACGCAGACACTTGTGAGTCAAGAGATTCGTTGCCAGATCCCGCAAACTCAGCATGGTTAGACACCACAGGCGACGTAAGAGCAGAAGCATGCGGACTGGAGGTTGCGACGGAAATGGAACCACCCTTGTAAACTGCGACAGACGATGAGCGTGGCTTGAGATCTCCAGCATTGGCCAAAGTTACCACAGGACCTGCTGCAGGTGTATGAGAGAGCAGCTCCGTTGGTCTTGTGGCTGTCTTCAAGTAATCCTGCCATTGCCCTGTAGGCGCCAGTCCATTTTCCGTCCCCTCGACTGGAGCTGCTCCGGCAGGACTCTCGGTGTTGAAATCGGACTCAATTGAAAGATCCCGGTCGCTTCTGAAGCTACTGAGGCTCATCCGTTTCGCGCTCGAATCCTCCAAGTCGGCCTGCCTCTGTCGCCTCTTCCTACGTTGGTCGTAAATAAAACCAAATCGGTCGGTAAGCAGGTCGCCCGGCTGGTAATTATAAATATGCGTAAGGGTCGGTGGACGGGATTCAGGAGGGAGAATTGCATCCATCTCAACCGGGCCCAGATTCGTGGGGTTCCCATTTGGCAGCTTAGACTCTGCAGGTTTCCCTTGTCTTGCGTTGGGAGGGATTTCACGACGAAGTGCAGGTTGGTTGACCCTGATCGAACCTCGGACGCTAGGGGTGGGTGAGGATTTGGAAGATACAGATCCGCCGCCTGAATTTAATCGTCTCAATGCTGCAACAGCAGAACCGCCAAGTTTCGATGGCCCCTCAGCATTTGGTGTATTCTTCCTATTACTATCTCGAGTTGAAGATGACGCTCGGCTCCTGGTAGACTCAGACTCGCGTCCTTCCCGCCCAGCTTGCGGATTCCCAGCGAAGAGCCTCACAGTCCAAGAAGCGACAGATCTAGCTGACTTTCGCGAGTCCACACTGGCAGTATCTCCGTTGATGGGCTTAGTCGAGGTCTCACCCCCGGCAGGAGGCTGGAAGAGTTGTTCGTCGAGTGCCCTCCGACGGCCTGCAGAAGTATTTGGAATGCGCAGTGCTTCGTCGCCTTCATACTGTTCGCATAGGTCGCTCATAACACTACTAGCCCTGCTTGTCTTACGGCTTACTGTAGTGCTACCCCAGATGTAGTCTTGCCATCCACGAACGGTGGCAGTCTTCTTCCGGGTCGAATCTAAGCTAGACTCTCCGGATCTCGCGTCGCTGTCGTTTTTATGCGGCCTGATAGTTTCCTGGAGACCAGACTTCTTAACATATTCGGGCGATGAATCTTGTACCCCGATATCATCAGCCATTGCTTGGTTCATCATATCGTCGATGGTTGGAGAAACCCGTCTCTGTCCGCTTGATTCGGTAGAACCTTCGGTCTCGGTGGTCTCCTCGGTTGAATCGAAGGTATTTTCAAGAAGGTACAGTCGATGTTCAATGTCGTGGTTGGACACTTCCACCTCACGCAGCATCTTCTTCAACTCCTTCTCTCTCTCATCGGCCCTTAACCGCAGAGCAGATATTTCCGCATCTCTCAAAGCCAGATCTCTAGCAAACTGTCTTATCAATTTCACCGCCCCCGTCCGCGTAATCATACGCTCAATATGCTCGTCATTCGCAAGATGAAGCGACCCAGGCACATCCATCGATGAAATCGAATCATTAAACAACGCATTTCGCCCAGAAACCTCTGGTAAGGAAGTTGTCAGACTCGTGAGGGTAGCTTTGCGGCCGCGTTCGGTGGTCGAAGTAGGACCTTCTTCAGCCAGCAGTGCTTGACTGAGGGCATGGTTCAAGGCAGGTTCGCCACGAAAGCCTTCCGGAGAGCGATCGGGAGTGAGTGATGGGAACGAGGTCAAATCAGCCGGCACAATCGGGGCGGAAGAGGCGGAATGTCGCTTGCGGTTCTTCACTCTGCCGGCTTTGGCCTTCTGACTTCTTCTCGATGACGTGGATGTTTGGGATGAGGACCGGCGTTGGATGCGGGCATCAGGTTCAAGAGCCTCAGCCATGGCTCGGGGCATGGTAAGGTGACTGGTCCGCAATCATGAAGGTGTATTTTGTGGATCGCGAAAAATAAGAAATGGCTGTTTGGGGGGAGAGGGGGGGCGGGGGGGTTTCAGGTTTTAGGGACGATGTTGGCAACCGTTTGTCTGGGGCAAGGCGTTTGCTACCCGCGTCATATCCCGACTTTAAAAAGAGGAGGGGTCCGAGAGTGAAACCGCGCAACAGGATTGTATATCAACTTGACTTTCGCTTGTCGCACAGAACCGGAGACCGCACGGTCTAGCCTTCTCCGCAAAGTATATATGCCGATGTGGGAGCTACTAATCACCAAATCCAGACTGCCAGAGTCAGAATTGGAGGGAAAATTAGCGGACGCAAAGGTTCAGGACACGCGAGGCGAAGGTGGAAATGGTTATTCGAAGGTGTTGAGAGGCGTGTTATTGTTTTGAAGATCCGCGATGTCGCAGCGGAACATTGATTGTCTTTGGTTGGCGATGATGTGATGACTGCATGCACGGCAATTCGCCTGATCTGACCGCCTTCCTTGTTGGGCCGCCCATGACGTGACACTTGGGAGATCTCCGCCAAGCAATGCCCGGCCCAAACTTAATCCGTTGCCGGGGAGATGCTTATGTAACTCGCTGCGCTGGCAGTCATGTGATGGGGATTAGTGCCTACAGCAGCAAGGACTCTTTCTATATCAAGCCTAGTTTCTGAGCGGCTATCAAGTTGTTGAACCTCGGCCTATTTGCAAAACAAAGAGTCGCGGCTGCGGAGAGAGACAGGAGTCAAGCAGGCATGTTACGACAATCCGACCATTTCACAAACATGATGGTTCATCTCTCTGGAGCAAGTGTCAACCATCTTTCATCATCAATCCTTAGTCCTGATTGATAAAGCAAGAAATTCAATTAATATCGTTTTCCCCCTTCTTTGAAACCCGCAGTCCCACTGGTTGATTCCACCCGCAAGCAAATATGACGTCCATAGCAAAGAGACGACTGCAAGCTCTTAGCCAGCAATTGGTTGAAGGCATTCCCGATGCTGGCACCTTTGAGAATATCCCTCGAGTCCGAGAGGTAGCGGATGACTCTGTAGGCCCGTAAGTAGCTCAAGCTCGCCGTCAGCGCCCAAGATGCCCCCGCTGCAGTATACCAAACATACTCACACACAGACTACGATAGGAGAGTTAAGGGCAAAGTGGTCATTATTACAGGTAAGCGATTCCCTGGGAGTCCTCTTTCCAGTCCCTCGCTTCATGTGCACCCTCTTTTTCAAATTCATAAAATATCTAACCTGCGCCCTTTCTTAAATCGCAGGAACTAACTCCCCCATCGGCATCGGTCGCGCAAGCGCCCACCAATTCGCCCGCAACGGCGCCCAAGCAGTCTACATCTGCGACTTCTCCTCCACATATCTCGACGTGCATAAACGCGAACTCGAGTCCCTCTACCCAAACGTCGACATCCACGCGCGCCAATTCGACGCAGGCAATGAAGAAAGCGTGAAAGCCGTAGTCGACGAAGCACTAGACAAATATGGACGATTAGATATTATATTTGCGAATGCGGGGATTGTGGGCCAACCGAAGCTGTTTACGGAGATAACGGGTGATGAGTTTATGAGGACTATGGATACGAATGCTAAAGGGTAAGTTACCACACCCTCTCCCTCCCCTTTTTCAAAATTCCGCAAGACATGTGTGTAACAATATATCCCCTTTTCTCCACGAAAACAACAGCCCCTTCCTAGCCGCCAAATACGGCGCGCTCGCCATGCAACAGACCTCGACCTCCAAACCCTATCCAAGCGGCAGCATAATCATGACCTCATCCGTCGCCGGTCTGCGCTCCAACGCCGGCTCAACCGACTACTCCGCCAGCAAAGCCGCCGTCGTCTCCCTAGCGCAAACCTGCTCCTTCCAACTCGCCGGCACCGGCATCCGAATCAACGCGATTTGCCCGGGAGTGATTGAAACCGGCATGACGAAGCCAATGTACGATACGGCACGGTCGAGAGGCACGGAGAAGAAGATTGGTCAGTTGAATCCGTTGCGTAGGGGTGCGGTGGCGGATGAAGTTGCGAGAGTTGCGCTGTTTTTGGGCTCGGATGAGAGTAGTTATGTTAATGGGCAGGCGTGGGCGGTTTGCGGTGGGTTGAGTGCGGGTCATCCTGTTGTGCAGGGGAAGTTGGGGTGAGTTTTTGAAGGATTTTGCTTGCGGGTGTCATGATGCGAGGAAGCCCCCCGCCCCTCCCCTTCATGAGAGGTGGAGAGTAGGCCTACTACGCGATGGTTTAAGAAGCCATGCGTATAGAAATGTGTATATAGATATCTGGCCACAAACGAGACATCTAAGGGCTTGATTGGCTCCAATAAAGGTATATAGTTGTGTTGATATTAATATTACTATTTCTCGATACTGCGTAACGTTATTCCTATCCTCTTTGACGGAGCAAAATAGGAATATAAACAATTACTTGCAATTTTATATATATATAAAGCGAGGAGACTTCCTCAACTCTCCCCTGCCCTTCACGGGCCCTGTAAATCCTGCTGCAGCACCTCCAAAAACTTTCTCTCATCAACACCATTCAGATTCCCATCAGCACCATCATCTCCGATTTCCCCACTCCCTACCCCCACATCTACATCCACATCCTTATTCTCGCGCAAATACTCCTCCTCAAGCAAATATTTATCCCCCGGCAACTCCCCCGCCTTCCAAGGGAGGACGTAAAGAGTGGGGAACTCAAGAACAGTACGGCCGCGCAGAGAGTCTGATATACTTGCTGAAGCGGATAAGGGCGTGAGAACGGGGTATTTGGATGCCGTTTGGGGGCGGTGGAGGTAGAAGTGGAGTTTTGGGGGGGGTTGATTTGTGGTTGCGGTTTTTGGCGCTGGCAAAGGTGAGACGTTTTGTCCTTGTTCTTCTTGTTTGATGGCTGCTTCTTGCTGGAAGTTGGACGGGAGATGCTCTTCGGCGAGGGGGACGGGTTGTGGGGTTGACGCTGCACTTATGGTTTGTGAGGAGTGTCTGCTTCGCGGGATCTCGGCGGGTGGGATCTCGGTTTCGCCGGCGGGTGGTTGGTGTTGGCTAGACTCTTCACCCGCCGCTTCGGGTGTAGGAGGTTCGATTTTGATCCGTTTCGCTGACAGGGTTGGATAATCTAGTTGAGGTTGGGAGAGAATATCCTTTGCGACCGGGGTTCTCGAGAAAGCTGTCTCGACGGAGTTTGTCTCTAAACTTTTCGATACCGTCGTTCGCCCGTCTGAGAGAACCCATTCGATACTCCAACTCAGACACTTTTGCCTAAGACGTCAACTAATATTAGTCTTGGAAAATAACAGTAGAGAGAAAAAGAGAAATAGTATATATACTAACCTCTTATGCCAATACGTCATATTCTGCTTATTCCTCGTCATTCCCTTCGGTGCCTTCAACACATTCACCCCACTAGCCTCCAACGCCCTCTGCAACGCTACTTCCCCCTTCACAAGCTCACCCCTCCTCTTTCCCCGCCCATTATTATTCCCATCCTCACCGCTACGATCCAACGCAACCCCCCGATTCTCCGCATCCCGATCCGCGCGCTCCAGATACCTCTCGATACCTGAGATGAAGTTGAAATCGCGGTCAAAGGCAGCGGGCGTGGCTAGGTCTTTGCGCTTGAGATAGGCGGCGGGATCGCGCTCGCCGGAACATTGGGACCAGAGCTTGTGCCGCTTACTGCAAGGGAGAGAGCAGGTGCGCATTGAGCAGCGGGGACATTTGTATTTGGGAGCGTTGGTGTGGCTGGAGTGATGAAGATTATTAGTTATTAGAGCGTCATTGAAGAAGGATATTGGCGTCCAACTTGGACGGAGAGCTTACCATATTTTACAGAGCTCGTTTAGGGAGAGATCTTGCTCGTTGTCCATGATGTGTAGGGTGCAGCACACCCTATGTCATTCCCTGGTGATAAATTATGCTAGGATAGCTTCACGAGTCGATGGATTGTTGATTAAACAGTGCCAGTGGGCAGTGAGCTCATCGAGCTGGAATACTTTGGCTATCGCAAAAAATGGTTCGGAACAAGATTATTCCGCTTATCGATAAGACATCTCTTGGCTGCAGCAACGGAAATTACAGCTGCAAGCCTTCAAGAGAACCACACAGAGTCGGGGAACAAAAAGTGTCCCTGACGCAACAGTCTCCGTTTGCAGTTGGGATTACGACCAGAATGCAAGTCAGCAAATTAAATTATGCATTCCTGCAACATTTAAATCTCGCATCGGCCCCAAAGCAGCTGCGATTGCAATAGTCACCTGCAGCCAGCAGATAGATACATGAGCAAGTTGTAACCATGTGCGATCGGGGTTTCGAGTCCTTTGTGGTAAACAAAACAGCAGCGCAGCTTTTACTAGGGAGCATAACTAAGTATACGGAATTACTATGTTTCGTCTCGAGCTCTCTAACCCAAATCTGGGCCTCATACAGAGTATGTTGCGCTCTTTTTGTTATCACACAGCTCCCTGTCTCTCTTGATGATATTTGAATTCGCGGGGTTATCTAGCGGCCAAGGATCTATTGTTGAGGCCAGGGTTAACGTTGCCAATATGCAACCAATCTGAGGGGCACTAAGAATCAGGGGCGGCACGGATCCAGAGCGTCTGAGCCTGGACCTCTGGGGTTTAGAAACCCGTCGTCCCTTGTTCATATGATGTCCTGATATCTCGCGGAATCAAAGGTTGTGTTCCGAGTGTATATAAAGGTGGGGTGGGAGGGTCATGAATGTATAGTACAGCCATTTCTACGAGATGATGGCGGGTTAGAAATAAGAAGAGGAAATAGCAATTCTCTCCACCATCTTCAGATGTTTGGATCTTTGATCGAGGTAGAAATTCTCATCAACAAAGATTTGCAGGAAGCTACCCCGTTCGACTGCATATGTGGGAAGGAGAGCACATGCATGTCCTGTGCGTCCCACGCCGAAAAGGGTTTTTCTGTTCGCTGTGTGGAACTTTCCATGGTGTCTGCAGGAGAAGGAGCCTCGATATGCCTGCACAGCGCCAGCCCTCCGACATCTTACTTACGAGGACACCTCCTTTTCGAGATGTTGAAGATACACGAACGGAGAAGAAGGGAGAGAAACTTCAAACCCGAAACTTTCAGCCGTTGTCATCGATGATTCATTTTATTATTGGTGAGAAAAGGAAAGCCCAGCCAACCCTTCGGTTCCTTCCACACGGGAACGCCAGAATGCCCCGTCGCTGGTCGGCCGTGTGTCACATTTTATTTTGTGGCTTTTTTATTTTTTTTCCTTTTGAGGGGGTAGCGAATAAATTGGCTCGGAAGCGGCGCGTTCCATCCGGGTGTGATAGATCAGGTCTTGACGGGTGTGATAAGCAAGGAATGTTCGGTGCTGTTTCCGCTGTAATGCAGTATTATTGGTTTTTTTTATTATTGTGACGACGGCTCCACTGTGGTTATGGAACAGTGATGGAGGAATTGCAAATATAATTAATTTATCCTGCACTCTGTATGTATTGAGTTTGTGATTGTATGGAGTTGGGGGGAGTCATAGGATGCTGATTCTTTGAATTGATGGATCATGGAAAGCGAAGAGAAGGTTGAAGAAGCAACTTACTTGTGTTATTGGGCTGTCTCATGCATGTAGTATTTTGGTGGCAGCCAACAGGTAACAACTGTCGATCAGTGATTTCCCACCCACTCCGACGTTACAGCCTCCCGTATCTTTTGGAATCTGCCCACTGTAAGCCTCAGACTCGCTGACAGAACGACAACAGCCCACCACCAGAGAATCAACAAAAATAAAGTCCTGTCTTGAACTTCTCTCTCTGTGTTTTCTCGATTGGAAGGGCTCCAGTGAACGACGACTGTGCATTCTGTGGCAAGCTAGGAGGTTCATAGCGGGCTCGCAGAGCACTGGGCAGTGGGCCCAGGGGAGAGCTGACACTAACGACACGCCCCTGGAACCCCAAGCTCCTAGCTCCCTGGCTAAAAGGCATGCAGAGGCTCCATCTCCCACGCGCTGCCGCGGAGTTTCCACGATGCCGTGGGCCGTGGGATGCAACCAAGGAAACAAAGCCGGGTAACTAACTGCGTCTGGCCTAGCAAAGCACGTTCTCACGAATGGGCCCAACGAAAGTAGAAAGCGCAGGGTGCAGTGGAGGTGGAGAGAGACAGCGTGGGAAGATAGTCAAACCCGTCCACAGTGCAGAGATTACTCGGGTCCCAGCAGCGTCTCTTAGCTGTGTCAGGTTCCTGACTACGACTAACTAGTGGCTGGCGAACCCCCTATAATAGGCTGTGAACTGGGCCTGAGAGTCGCTGGGGCCAATAACACGCCCCTCGCCCGCCCAGAGGTTTCCATCGTGTAGTGGTACCTGCCCCACCGGCAAAACAGTGTCAGTAATCAGGTACCGTATACACGGCGTGACCTTACGATCAGCACGACAACCGGGGCTTTTCCACCAGTCGACGCTTGTTGCAGGCCCGTAATATTACAAGGGGAAAGATACCTCCCTCTCTCCGTGCTCAACCCCCTACGATCCTCCCTCTCTCTCTCTCCTCTCTCAGCTCTGTTCCTCTTCTCTCGCTCCTCCTCCTCCCGCCCATCTTCCACTCTCTTGACCTGTCTCTTTTCCTTCCCTCCATCACTCATTCTCGTCCTCCAGGTGCTGTGCTTCTTTGTTCCTCTCTCTCCTGCGAACCATCCCTCCCAAGAAGCTCCAGATGTCCTCCCCAATTGGGAATTGTCGCACTGTCAAGCTTGTCTGACCAGCTACATCGCTATTTTCGTTCTTTTTATTCACCCCATACCTCCCCGAGCTGCAGCTGCGGATATCGCTCGTCACTCACTCCTTCGAATGCCCCTGAGCCAACTCGCTGCATCCATTGGCTTCGTTTCTGACCACTGCACGAGGCCAAGCCTGTTGTAGCAGCTTCTTCTGGGTTAACTCTCTCCCCTTTACGGTGATATACTCCCTATTTCTTGCATCGGATTCACGCCCCCGATTTGTGTTACAACGTTTGTCTTTCGTGGAATGAAAGAGGGACCTTCATTCTGACAGCACTCACTCTCGTCTTTTGATCCCCTTACGTGTCGTCTGCTTGCTGTTATATACGCGAGTCCCGACCCGCTACGATTTGTATTCGTTAACTGTTCTGCGTCTCGATTGAGAGCAGGCAGCTTATATCTACGACCCTATCCCCCATTTACGTCCAATCTGTCCCAGGGGACAGTGAGAAGGTGGCCGACATGGCTCCCTCTCTGAGAGACCACGCGTCATTCGTTCGTCCATCGACCAGGGATCGCCCAATGACCAGAGACCAGGCCGATGCGTCTCTCGTTATACCCTCCCGTACTTCCTCGTTGCACTCCCGCATCACCCAGCCGATCCCATCCACTCTAAACATCAAGCCTGCGCAGAGAACTCCAAAGACACTTACCCATGCTTACATGGTTTGCGGTGTTGGCCGTGAGCCATCACAATGGGTCAAGGCACCCGCTCCTGCCCAGGGGAAAATTGGCCACATGAAGGGGGCAGTTGGCCAGTTTTGGTTGCCAGAGATCTTGGGCAGCAGCCCGAGACTTGAGCAAGATAATGAGATTGCCAGAGCATTGCATTCGGCTATGAGGGTAAGTAATAGCCCGTAGCGCTCATTTGAACGCACAGAGGCCCTTGTATCCAAAAGCAAGGGCACCTTATGTATAACTCCAGCTGACTGTTCCTTGCTAGGCATGCTTCCCCCATGATGTTGAGATTTGCACAGGCAAGACCCAGCCCCATTGTGTCCACCATTCGTTTGTTCTCCAGCAAGACTCCTCCCACACCCTCTACGGTATCGCTCTCCGTGTATGGTCGCGAGCCGACGAAAAGCGTGCCGAGACCATCAAAGATTTGCGAAAGAAGACAGAGCCCGACTATTACGAGCAGCAAGATGAGACATACTGGATTCCCTATTGCTTGAGCTTCTTGTCTAGGTATCCTCTGTACAATCTTCTAGGTGACTACCTGCGGGGCATGTGGATTCACTGGAACAAAGCTACCAATCTATTCCATGCCGAAGAAGTCTCGCGTATCCTCAGCTTCCCAGCACCACGACTCAATGATTTGGTCCGTATTGATATGAAGGATTACGCTCTCTGCTATCAGTTCCCATCGTCTCCCACTGGGTTCCAAAATTTTGCCATGTGGCCGCTGTTCAGCTGTCTTTCGATCCCAAATATCGTGGGTGTTATCGAGGCAGCAGTCTCTCCGACTCGACGTATCATCTTTGTCAGCCACTACGCCGCTATGTTGACCATTGCTGCCGAAACAATTCGGTTCTGTGTTCGTGTCTATGAGTGGAGTGGCCTGTATTGCCCTGTTGTACATGCTCGCCATATCAAAGAACTTGTTGAAGAGCCCGGACCTTACATCCTCGGTGTGACAGCCGAATGTAGAACTCTCTTCACAGCTCCATCCGATGCGCTCGTTGTCGACTTGGATCGCAACTTTGTCCTGACTTCTAGCCCTCCTAACATATTGAGCCCAGGTCAGAGAACAAAGATGATCAATCGCCTTACACAATCGCTCAACGGCGATGTTGCTCAAACTGGTGTTCCTCAGCATCTACGATCTGCCTACGGTGGTGGCAAGTTGATCCCCGCAGGTCAGATCATTGTCATGAGAGGTGAGGTTGAGAGCATTCAAGATCCTGAATGGTGGAACCAGGATGGCATTATGTCTGTCATGGATCATGTCTGCGAGAAGCTGGTTAGTCATTCCTTTAGATATACTTCTATGTACTGTTTACTAATTTCATTTTGTTCAGGGCCGCAACACCGGAATGAAGGCATTGTTTGGAGGATCAGTGAAGAAGCCATTGATGACCAAGGTCTCCATGCGCCATCTCAACGAGATCGTCCGTGAGCGCAACCAGTATTCGCGGGATGCCCTTGAAGCCTGGCAGGACTTCATCAATCTCAAGGGAAGAATGGACACAGAACTCTCCAAGGTCACAAAGAGGAACAACTTCCTCGTCGAAGAACTCGAAACATGGAAGCAACAGGTCCGTGCTTTTTATCTATCCTTTTGTGTCAGCTCAGCTAACATACTTAATAGTTCCTCAAATTCCAAGCATTTGCTGAACAACTCACCAAAGAGACCTCTGAGCTCAAGGTCAAGATTGAAAACCATAAGCGTGAGAATCGCCGCCTTACCAGCCTTATTGACCAACAGAAGGATGATGCTGCCCGTCTCACCCTCCGTCTTTCTGGTACTGAGAAGCAACGCGATGATGCTTTGGAAGCCCTTGTGCTGCAACAAGAAATTGCTGAAGAGCTCGAGCGTGAAAGGAAGCGCAACCAGAAGGAGATTTCTGCCCTCTCGCACACTAGCGGCACACTCCTTCGCCAAAGAGATGAAGCCCAGCGTGTGGTGCTTCATCTTCGCAGCCTTATCAATGGCCAAAGCCATCATATGGAACACATTATCCGTTCCATTAGCGATGCTCCCGAGCTGACAGGATACATCGAAGAAGGTTACGATGATACTCCTGAAGAAATTGTCGATTCGGAGGCAGGCAGTCGCCGTGAGAGTTCCGAAGTACGCGAAAGGAAGTCCACCGCCAGACTCTTGCCTACTTCGGCCGTTGATAGCGAGGATGTGACTCCGGACATGGAGCGTCACTTGTTGAATGCCGGTAAAGCCAAGCGCTACTCCCAGCTTAGCATGTCTGACGTCGCAGATCGACACCTCCGCGATAAAACCGATGCCATCGCCGACATCATCCGCAACATCAGCGACCAGTGCGCTGCTGCCGTCGAAGGCCTGCATCTCGCCCAAGATGCCGAGTTCGAGGACGGCATGGACCCCAACAAGCAGGGCCAAGAGGGCAGCACCCTTGCCCCAACCGATGACGGTCACGACCATTCTGTTCGCGACGGCAGCGAACTGGGCGATAACGATGGCAGCTTCCTGAGCCCTGATGGTCGCCAGTCCAGCATCCCCCCAACACCAGACCTCGTCCACAATCGTTCGAGCACATCCATGTCGATGATCAGCAGCTCCACTATCCCCGAGCGGTCCAGCCAGCAATATGGACCTGGAGACATCCCAACCAAGATCGTTGAGGATGACGATGAGCAAGCCCACGAGGCTGATGCTGCCAACGAGCAATCTGAGCCTGGCCGTGTGTCTAAGCAACCCAGTCATGATCTTATTAGCAGAACCAGCACCACTCGTATTGTCTCATAGAAAGACCGACCCGCGCTGTTGATGAAAACCGATTGTTGGGAAGTACACTGCAGTATCATATTGCCTTTTTTTTTTAACGGAATGAATGACCCAACTCATCAACCATGTGCATGCATGCCATGGACCAGCAGCATTGTCTTCGGATGGCGCTCTCGAGGCGTTCGTTCCTTTACTTTTTTTTATTTACATTTCTTTTAGCCTTCTCGTCCCTCATTACTACACATTTGGCGAAGATGTTTCTTTTATTTTCTTTCGTGCTTGGATGGATGTATTATTTTTCTTCTTTTATTCCTTTCTCTTATAAAGGTACGCTTTATTCCCCCAGTCCTTTTGTCTTATTTTCTTATATCTTTTTGTATTTTTGTATTTTGATGTAACCCTTTTTTGTGTTTGGAGCTTTTTTTCTTCTTTCTTTTCCGTCTTTTTATTTTCTGTGTCTCTTTCCTTTGTCTTAGTGTTTCTCTTCTCTCTATCAACAACAGCTTTTTTTGTTTTCTTTATCTCTTTTATATAATTCCAGATGATATCTGTTTCTTTTTTTTCTTGTCCTGCTGCTTGATGTATACTTGTTTTTTCTGTTGGAAGGAAGAAAGGAGGGGGCCAGGTGGTTGGTATATACACAAGAGATACAGAGATTGTGTGTGTTGGTGTGTTTGTGATATGTACAGAATACAAAGATTTATTTTCCTATATATTGATTTTTGCTTTGAACTTTGAAAATTTCTCTCTGCTCACTCCGTTCTCTTCTGGTATGGATACATACTGCTATTACTACTGCTAGAGTTCAGTTTTCCTTGGTGCGCAAATTTTATACGCCTTTTCTTTTTTTTTTCTCTTGCTTCCTACCATCTTTGTATGTACCTGTATGGCCATTAGTATTTTTATCTTCTCTCTTTTTTCCTTCTTTCGATGAAAGTACTGTGCCTTACTCTATTGCAGTGCTAGTTTAGCTCCAAGCCTAGCCCCTGTTCATTCGCTCGTCGGGTGAGGCGCAGCGAACACTTGCTTTGCTTGTCTGACCAACAGCACTGGTTTCCTTGCCCTATTGCAAAAATTGCTCCATGAGGCCTATCTTCTCAATATACATGTACATGTACATGTATATACATCCATACATGAGCGCTTGGGGATTTAGCTATACTAGGGGATTGCCCAGAATCAGAATGTTGATATCTTCACAGGGCAATAAATACTTTGCACTTTGTGTGTTTTATAGGATTGGTTCTGTGTTATTTCTCCCCTTCTCTCTGCTCTTCTTCTTTTGTCTGGTTACTATTCAGTTTCCTTTAATTATCTTCATTTATTACACCAGTTGGAAACTACAAGGTTGACATTGCCCTTTCTTCCTACTTGCCTAACATTCATTGAAACCCTTACCATCTTCACACATCACACAACCTCAGAAAAAAAGGAAGAGAAGTCTCAGCTCTCAGTTCAAGCAGAGAATTCCAAAAGAAAACCTAAAAAGGGGGCCAGGGCATATAAGAGTGAGAGGTACATAGCTATTATTATTCTACATCAACTCCTCTCTTCAAACAATGTGCTGCAGAATACAGAGTCTATGAATTGCAAGTAACCCTGGGCTGGCCGTGTACATGCACATACAAGCAATGGCCCTGAAAGTTGAAAAAGGGTAGTAACTCGGAAAATGTTGGTAAATCATGTGATACAACCGCCCGTCGCCAACATAAAACAAAGGGGTTGAGTTAGAAAGCGGGGGGAAAAGCTGCGAGAACACCCTCCCAGCAAAAATTGAAAAGGAAAGAAAGAAAGAAATTCCTGAAAAATACGGAAAGCGATATATGTATGAATTTTCATATGCTTATGTATGTGCTATATACTTAGGTACATACATGCCAAATTTAACATGCTTTATCGTCGCAGCTAGCTATTACACAGCGAAAAACAAGGGGGAGTATGGATGGAGAGGCATTTTTTCGGGTGCCGAGTTAGATATACAGCAACACAAGGACACACGCAGCACTCTCTCCTCAGCTTACCATGCATGCATGGGGGGAGCGCGCCATTTTGTTACACAAACGAGGGATAATAATTTGAATTAACATTCTGTTGATGGCAATAAAGTTTCTTAGAAAACAGCGCGTATGAAATTTCAATCTGGTGCCAATAGTTTCGCAAATAATCCACGGGAGACAGAAAATCTAGACTTAGTTCGCAGAGAGGGTATAATCACACGACTACATACTACGAGGAGAGGCGAATCGACGAGAGAAATGAATGTCAGTTAGCAGATATCCACATGGGATGGTGGTATATTCAACATCTGTGGCTATCTAATGTTAGCTTCATACATAGTAAACAAAAATCCAAAACAATCCTCCAAAATAATCGCTAAATCGCAAATCCCAAAAAAAAGAGACAAGTGTAGGGGTGAAAATCATTCAGGTATAATGCAACATAAAGAGGAAAAGGACCCAGCGCCATGTAAATGTTAAGTTGACAGATAATAGCCCGTGTAGAGAAAAAACCGTGACTCCGCCCTGTGCTTTGGTCATGATCATTGGCGTGAGTAGAGAGGACGGAAGGAAGGACGTATGGATGTTTTGACAAAGCGGTAGAAAGGGGATGGGTGTTCAACACGCCAGCAGAGCGTGTTGAGGTAGAGTACTTCGAACTTGCCGTCCATCCAGTTTGGACGGGAAGATCGGAGGAGCTCGAGACATGCTGTACGACACTGCGTCCCTCCTAGCAACGGGCCAATGATGGTTTATAGTCTATTGATAGGCGAGATACAGTCGTGCAGATTCATCTCCGCAATATAAATTCGAGCTACCAGCATACCCTCATCTGATCGACAAGCCATGAATGATAGGCTAGTGTGTGATCCGAGTGGGGGTCGACGTGCAGTTGGCGATATATATATCGTTCCAAACCAGCGCGAAGACCATGCATAGAAGCTATCGCACATTGCGATGATGAGGCCTTCGAAGCAACCAAAACCAGGTTTCGGGGCCGGCAGCCCCTAGTCCTAGGGGCTACTCGTTTCAGATATCGGTTCTGGTGCCCAGAGACATTCATCACGAGCTGACAGCGGCGAGATAAGTTCCGTAGCAACGGTGTGAGCAATGGTGGAAACCTCATCGTCTGGACTAGTAGGACTATCTTCATTGGAACGAGGTCGGACACTGAGCCTAGCGCCAGAATCAGTGGGAGAAAGTCTACCACGTTCCAGCGCACTAGGCTTCAGCTTGACACGACCATGTTCCAATGCCTTGAGCAGAGCAGCGTTGACTTCATCGCTGACAATGCCCTTCAGTTTGCTCATCGTCTCATCGGAAACCTGGGACAAGTTTGTATTCCATCCAAGCTTGTCCAAACCTTCAGAAACAATAGATTTCGAGTCGATAGACGGACCGGTGGCAAGCCGATGAAGAACAGCAGACATATCGGGTGCTCCAGTACGGGAAAGCTTTGCAGCCTTTGGCTTCGCAGCAGAATTGAGAGACCCAACCTCGTCTTGAAGGCGTTTGACAGCAGTTGGCACCATGTGCCCATGAGGTCCTTCACCGACTTCGTTGCGAATCTTGTAGTATACTAGGCCGAGAGTGGCAGCGAGGGCCTGGTGACAAGCTTCTGGGAATTGTCTGGCAGCTTCTGCACGGGTTATGTCGGATGGAAGGTCGCTGGAATCACTTGAGTCGCTGTGATTTCCATCTTCATGGAAGGTGTAATCGTGGGCATGCGGTATTCTGGACCAATACTGATATCCTTCCAGCTCAAAAAACTCGGCGAGTTCGACCAGGCGATGAACTAGACAATACTGTTAGAACCTATCTAGGGCGATAGACTATCAAACATATGGACCCACCACGATGTCTCTTCTTTAAACTCCAAAATTTCCACACTGTTCTGGGGAAGTACTCGGGCCACCTGAGTGATCCATCATCCTCCACGACAGGAACTGGCGTGATAGGTGCGTATGGAGTGTGAGCGAGAGAGTTGAATCGAATACGTTCCATGTGCTTCATTCGTGATTCCATAACAGAGAATCGAGAGAAGACTTCGCCAAACCCTTTGCTCGTCTCCCTCTGTAATGTCATCACATCGATACGGAGCTGGCTAACAATGGTGTGAAGTTGGCTCAGTTCCGTCCGGGTCGTGCAAAGATCAGCTCGAAGTTGCTGGATATCCAGCTGCAACTGGTTGACATCGTTCTGCAGTTGGGCAATGTCACTCTGGCGAAGGCCATCTTTGGACCCCAGCTGCAAAACATGTGTTCTCAACTGCACAATCTCGGCCTTCAGGTGAGACAAATCCGTCTTCATAACACTAACATCGGCTTTAACCTTGCAAACATTCGAATCGATCCTCTCCGACACACGGTATTGGCGTTCAAACTCTTTGCGGATATGATCATCTTCTCGGTTTCTTCGGTCGACATACGTCTCCTTCGTCAAAATACAAGATCGTAGCTCAAGAACTTTCGAGTCAAGTTGATTTAGCCGGTCGTGGATATGTAGAAGCGCAGGATCAGACACGGTTGGAGGCGTAACCTCTCTTCTCATCGACAGCTTTGGACTAGACATGCTCGACCCCCTTAAAAGATTTCGTTCAACGGTGGACATAGCGGCTAGGACAGGAGGAAAGCGCCCCCTGATGTACGAAACACATCAACAAATCTATATCGGAGGATTCATCGTGTCCGGTTGCAATTTTGCGTAGTTCAACAGAGAATTGCGGTTGTAAGGAGCAAAGTGGCGGTTCGAGAGTGGTTGAGATGGAATGAAAGGGGGAGAGACAAAGAAGGGGGCAAACGGGGCGACAATGGGCACTGGGCCGGGCATCACGCAAACTGGGCAACACAGACAGGCAACGTTGGCGCTTTGTGGTCTGCAGGGCTGCAATCATGCGGTGGCTCCGTCTATCCAAAGCCACTAGTCCCGATATAGAAAGACCTGCTGATGCCAAGAGCGATGGTGTATTTGTGATCCCTCCCATACCGACCAATACCTGTACCAAATGTAACATCAGTGGGGCCGAGCAAAATAGTCCAAATGCCGCATTTGTCAGATGCAGCCACCACGGAAATGGCGGAGGGAGAGGGAAAAAGCTGGGAATAAAAACGTATGATCAAGGTAGAAGCCATCTTGATGAGAAACAAATGGTTTCTGTATATTGTGTTGGGTAGATTCCCACCTGAGCAGGCAATCAGGGCGAATTTCACCACAGCAAATACTGGGAGACTCCAACAGGGCAGTTTGCTGGGGGCCCAACCTTGCGGAGCAGACTGGTGAGATGGGATCAAATTGTTGGACACGAGGCTTGGTGCGAGCCAGCCTTTCGTCATCGCCCGGTCCGTGTCCCACCCTGCTGCCTGGAATGATTGGACAACTGCGGGTCTTGGCTGCAATAACACGATCACAAAGCTGCAGGCTGATGCCCTAAGCGGGCCAAGCGTGATTCAGAAACGCTAAACGAGCTGGGATATTAGTGCATGACTAGCCTGAAACTAGCGCAATACCGTACGGTGCTAATCCACGACAAAACTGCGCCAGTGCCTTCGCCTACGTTGATCCCTGTCAGCGCGATCCAATGAAAAATGTTTGCTTGAGGGAAGATGAGAGGTCACATGACTCACCGCTGAAAATAGCCATTTCGTTGTTCCCGATGTCGCCGGCTGGTGAACAAGGCTTCGTCAGCCGACGAAGGCAGCCTCTGTCAGCATGTTGGCGGCACTCCAACCCACGTCCATCACAGAAAGATGCTGGGCGGTTAGGCGCGGCTCGAATGCCATTGGCGATGACAATTGTCGATGAGTAATCGACGCGACGTCAAGCAACCACATGCTTCAAAATGACCCCTTAGGGTTGGCACAGGTATGGGTGGCCAACAACTATATTTGGCCAAACAAGTAGTTAGGAACGGATTCGTATTCGTGGGTATATCGTAGAATACACCGGCGAGATCAGAAATGTCTGACACGTCAGTTCAACAGCTATCGAAGCGCCTATTTGAAATCCTGTATGACTCAGGGCCACCAGCGTGAGAACCATCTTTTGTCTGGGGTAGCAATCATCAGACAGGGCGGCTCCTTGCAAGAGAGAGTTTGCTCCGGCAGATGTCATGGTCACGGTCGAACTTGCTGTGACTTGCAGTCATAATCTGCCATGGTCAATAATGCATTCATCTCAAGGGGCAGGATAGTATGTCAAATGTTAGACTCATCGCAAAGCAATCTGGACGCCTTGAAATTTTCGCTCCACACGTCGTGTCATGGCTGTGTAGCTAGTCTTGCTGGCTCTCAGCAGGCTTCAACACGTTCAAGTTACACGTAAATCCAGCGACGAATCGATCTGCTCTTCAGGCAGTGCTCTAGTACGCATGGCCCGGCAAAGGACTCGTGTGTCTTTCCTGACCTTTCTACAGCATTGTGTGCTGCAGAAACACAGATCAGGCGGCGCAGAGGAAACGAGTAAATCAATATAAAACCATCAACAGCAACATATTAACCACCCAAGCATCAGGTTCATCGCAGACACGTCAGCAATAGGAGGACCTCCAGGCCTCCAGAGCCATATCAGAATGTTCCCCTGCAGCGCACTAAGGAGCAAACTTGAACAGACTGGATGATAGTCCCTTAGAATAGCGAAGTCCACACCCGCAGGGTGAAGGCATACAGCCAAACCATCCCCAGCTCAGCAGAGAGGGGAGGAAACAGCAAGTTCGGCATGATGGGAAAGCCCCACAGATTCAGTCTCAAGTTCTGAAATCGTTCAGTTCAAAATAATCAGAGCAAAGGAAAAAAGAGGGGCAACAAGATATAATAGCCATATATCATCATCATCTCAGGGACCTTTCACCAAGCATAAAAAGCAAAACCATACAACATCTGACTCGCACATCTTGCGCCCTGTGAGCAGTTCTTTCTGATTCTCTAGGGGTCTGTCATATTGCTTCTGGGTTGGAAGGGGTTGGAGTCAAAACCAACACACTCCTGAGGCCGTCCCAAAATATGCACAGAAGGAGCAAGAAGCAAGAAGCAAAGGCTGTGTGAAGGAAGGACGCTTTCCCCAATTGGGCCCAGGCAGCCATCCGACTTCAGTCGGATAATCATTTTCCCGGTATAAGTTTGGGCGGGTTCTATCACGTGATATCAGACTCCTACCATACGGGGATTCTGTAGGTTTTGAAAACGCTCAGGGAGGCTATTTTACGGTGAGGTGACAGTTATCATTTTACTTTACACGCACTTGACGGTAAATTGGCTGTCAAATACACACCTCATCGTTATTTGAGCGTTTCCAAAACCGACAGAATCCCCGTATGGTAGGTAGAAGGACGTTACTCACCCTCCTTTACCCTGGAGATAGCTCTACACACCTTTATCTCCGTCAAAGTCTTCATCAGTATGGATGTCGTACTATTCAAGACTCGTGCAATAGTCATGGATTACTGGAAATCGCGATGAACAGTGGCGAAGGGTCCAACGACCCAAATGAGTTGTCGGGACATCGAGCCCTTGGGTGTGGCTCCTTAACCAACTATATGTACACATCCACAGTGCGAGGAGGATGTATCTACACGCTATTTACAAGGCCAATGGGAATGACATGGCTATTTGGCTATGCGTGCTGCAGTCGGCCATCCCTCCTTCCCTGATGCCAGCAATTCAATGTTGCTCCTTCCTCGAGAATATTCGCACTACGTGCGTATTTTGAACGAGCACTGGCCTCTTCGTTTCCTACTTGATACTGGTCATGTAAATGGTCTTGGTATTCCCTGCTCCAGTTCCCGTTTCATCAAATACATTATATCTTCCGTGTTTCAGGTATAGCAACTACTACTTCCACAGAGCATGACGAAAATACGCCGCTCCATTCTCCTGATTCTTATCTGCATAGCAGGAGCGGTCACTGCGGCGGGTAACCAGAGCCATGTGGAAGCCCCGACATTAAAGGAGCACTGTGACTGCTATGTGGTATCTGGCCCCGATCCAGGTTATTTCCAGAACTACCGATTCTATGATTTTCGAAACCTGCAACCAGGTATAGCTTCTCCAACCAATTCTACAGGACATATTCCTAGGCCTATGGCGAACTACACCACACGGCGCCGTGGCGTAAAGGGCAAAGATATTGCCGACAGTGGATTCTTGACTGAATTCAAGGTTCAATCCTGGGGCAGAAAGGCTTCTCGTCTTTTTCCAATCGATATGATCAACTCCCCCAAAAACGTGTTTGTCATGGCCGATGAATTCGATGACTCCTCAAACGAAAGTGTCCTTGTCATGCGCGTAACTAGAGAGGAAAAACACACATCGACGGCGGAGATTGAATCTATCGGCAGGAACTACATGCATTGCTCCTATCGCGTTCGCCTACGCCTTCTATCGAGAAGTAGTGACTCCGAGGACACGGACAGTGATTCCGAGGCGGACATCCATCGAAATAACGCTTCCATCCCTACTATCTCCTCTTGGGATGTACGACCGCCAGTCAGTGGCGCTGTAGCAGGAGTCTTTACATACCACTCCGCAGATACCGAATCGGATATTGAAATTCTTACGCAGGATCTAATAACGCACGTCCACTATGCCAATCAGCCTGACTACGACCCTGTCACTGACACCGAGATCCCTGGAAGTCATAACAGAGTCAAACTATCTACGCCGTGGACGATGTGGGGTACTCATCGACTTGACTGGTTCCCGGACATCAGTCGATGGTATCTCGACAACGAGATGCAATTAGACAAGGAGTACGGTGTTCCTGACAAGCCGAGCATGCTTGTGTTGAATCTGTGGAGCGATGGCGGTGTCTGGTCCGGGAACATGACAATTGGATCTTCTGTTTTTATGGCTATCGAGTGGATTGAGGTCGCTTACAATACGTCAGATATTACTGATGGAGTTGAAGAGGCTGATAATGCCCACGCGTACCATTATTTTACCCCTGATCATCAAGCCTCCATGGGCCGCAGAGGGAGAGGGAGGAGAAGGAAAGGGAGGAAAGGAAGGAAAGGAAGGAAGGGGCATCATCACATTGAAGAGCCCGTCGAGCAGCCTATCGAGCATCCCATCGAGCCACCTATTGAGCAACCTATTGAGCAACCCATCGAGCCACCTGCCGAGCCGCCCGTGGAGCCGCCCGTTGAAGAACCCGTGGAACCGCCCGTCGAATGGCCCGATAAGCCACCCGTCGAAGGACCCGTCAAGCCACCCGTCGAATCACCCGTCCAAGGCGAACCAAAATGCCGGCTTGCTTGTCGTATCGATGATGTGGCAATTGCTGGAGTTCCCGAGCCGATATGGAATTTCCGAAAATAGTTTCTTAACGAGGCGGGCAATTGATACTTCAAGGGGCCCCCCGGAGGCCATCTAGCCAGCTGCGCTTGGGCTGTTATTATCCTTTCGTCGGGCTCAGTTGGTTCATTTTTACCTCTAGGTAACGCATTTTTTGTTTTGGGTGCGAATTGAATGAAGTCTTGTATTTTATAATTCTCCTGCAGCCTAGTTTATTATAATAATAGGCTAGGCCGCTCTGTTCTTCTTTGTAGTAAGCCTTCTAGGGCGAACGTTCACAAATATATATAACCTAGGATAAGCTGTGAGATTACACACATCACAATGTTTCCGATGAAGTTTAGATGCTATGGGGATGTATATATGCATAGATTCACGCGATTCGAGTAGATACTTTAGACGTGGTATTGAATGTATTAATTCAACTTGGAAGACTGAGCATGGGCATACAGTATGAACCTTTTCTGGTTCTCCTGGGGGGGAATAACCACGTGACTCTAATAAAGCCCCAGGCCGGGCGAGATAACATCTATCAAATTATTGGTATTTGCTCCTAGACGCAGCCGCAGCCTCGCCATCCGCCTTCAACAGCTCATCAGCCATCTCCTTCAGCTCGTGGGGCCCCGGGCGCAGAAGTTTGCTCGCGATGGCCTTCTTTTTTCGTTTTTAATGTGTCATTTTATTGGTTGGAAGAGGGAAAAGAACCAAAAGGTGACCGTTCGCATTGTGTGTGTTTTTGGCAAATGTGCCCATTACGAGAGAAATAGGAAAAATACATGAAAAGGACGAAAAGAACAAGCAGGAACTCAGCCAAATGAGCAGGCTCTTCTTCACCCTAGAAGGCAGATGCCAACCCGCGTGCGGAGAGAGTGCTTAGCCTTGTCGCCGTAGCGTTTTATCCATACTACATTTATACACGCGAGGGCTGTTGTGGACCATGAGTTTGGTTAACTTCTTCTCTAACATTGCTGACTATTTTTCTCATGTTCCGCAGGCTCACGAGCAGCGTGCTCTATGCCATGGGGGCTTCTAGGACTGTAAAAGAAGACACGGGCACTCTTCAATCGAGTATAGGGGAATCTCCTCGCCCAGCGCGACGAGTTGCGTCGCCTCGGTAGAGAAGCAGATGCAGAAGCAGCAAGCGGTTTACGAGGACGAGCTCAGAGGCATAAAAGACAGACAGCAGCAGCTTAAGAATGAGAAAGCCAAGCTGGATGAGGAAAGAGAGCGAATGAAGAAAACTCAGATGAGTGAATGTGGTGGTGAGTCCAAATAAAGGTCCTTGGAGTAAAGATGTGAAGACCAATGTTTCAAGAGAACCAAGATGGAAGGCTATTGATCGTGATAGGGCACTCTGAGAATCTAAGGGATGTTACCGGCACCTTGGTTCAATGATCGACTCTGTCGGACTTGGTAAGCTTGAACTATGTACCCTCGGGCGTGGGCAGACAGACATACTTAACGCAGGTCGATGGACGACTCTCCGCGAGACTGGATATTGCATAGCATTGACGTCGCTCTCAGCGAATTTAATAACAAGAAAGATGGTAACAGAATTTTGTCTGTGGCTATTGGATATGAAAAATGGACGTCATTTCTACACCCGCAAGACGGACTACAAGTACGATGTGAAGGGCTACTGTCTGTCGCTCTAACAGTTCCTTGCTAAGAGCGAACCGTGCATATCTATAATAAATAGTTCCGACAATATCGAAGATTAATCTATCAACATGTGATGAATAAAATCTTGGACTAGAGAGTGTGGATATATTCTTCATTGAGAATACAGCCTTGGGGTAAGTACCTAGGTAAATACACCATTGCAGCGGGTGTGTTGGGCTTTTGCAACCATCTCTGCTAGCTCCATCGAACCTGGGGACAAGGCTTTGGGCAGCCATGCGTGCACAGCCGAATCATCTTTAAGATGCGTGGCGTGCCACAAGTGCAAACCTGGAGCGGCTTGCTTCTATCCTGGACTTCTTCTATTGGCTCCTGACAGAGCCTCACGGTCGTTAGGCTGGACTGTACGGAGAAGTTGATAATGTTATCAACCCCGCGTCCGCTCGTTTCCGTCCTCAATCCAGCCCTATCCGATTCTCACGCTGCTGATAGCTGGACCGAACTTGTGGATCTTCTTATCCAATATGGTACGGATGTTAATACCTCCTTTAATGGTTTTACTCCACTGGGAATAGCCATTGCCATGTGCAACGAGGTTTGTTAAATCCTCCTGAAAGGAGGTGCTCATGTCGATAGACCAAGCAGAGGTTGTCCAATCAGGGATGGACCGGAATTAAATGTGGTATATGATATATACAAGCCGCTCTCGCATGTGTTCCTTCCCTTCGAATCCGTATCACCACTCGCCTTAGTAATGCGGAATCAATATCGTGTCTCGTTTGCCCAAACCTGCTGGATTGACAAAACTGAATGCCTACTTAGGTACGGCGCGGATCCCAACACAACTTTCAATATTTTCGGGAATAGATATACTCTACTCGATTTTATCGTCCTTGAAGTCTGGATTGTCGATAAGGAATTTGCGATGAGGCTGCTTGAAGTAGTGTTGGAATTCCCTGTAACCCGGCCATGGTTGGTAAAAGGGAAAACCTTGCTTGAGTATGCTATTGAAAACGCAGACGCCGACTTGATTAAGCTTATACATGATAAAAAATGGGGCGAAATTGAGGAATATCATTTTCTCCAAGCCGGTGGATACCCCATGTTACAAGCACTTCTCTACGATACTGACGATGCTATCACGGACATACTAAGGGTTGAATCCGGCATATTTATCGAAGAGTGGCCGACCGACAAGCAGCCAGTGGCATTGGCTATTCAGCTTGGTCAATTCCATCATGTGGAGCGGATGCTATCTAGCGGCTATCCTCATTCTAAAACAATGCTGAATCATATGCTCGATTGGGCTTTGAGCGATCTGACCAATGTTGAAGTGCAGCGCTATGCTGTGAAGATATTGCTTAGATCGGGAGCAGATCCTAGCATAGCCCTTGTCCTCTAGTCAAATCCGTCGCACTTGGTGACTGTGGGATGGTTGAGAATTTGTTGAGTGCTGGGGCGAGAAATATAAACGACTCGCATGCAGGAGGTGTATATACCAAAAGGTATCGAACATTGGTATGGAAATTATGGTATCTGTGGACGTGAGGCCTAATGAGATCCCTATCTTTCTAGCGATGAGATATGAGATACATGATATTGTGCCTATACTAAGGAAGGCACAATGATGTATCAGGGACACCGCACATACAATGGATCCCGGCCATCCTTTCTGTGAAATTAGGGCTAGGGAGGCTAGTGACCCCGAAGAACTTCATAGGCGGAATGTACGGAAGAATTCGCTAATTATATACACCGACGTCGCGGTTGGGTCTGGGATATAGAGGTTAGATTTTTGGGAAAAGAATAGTCTGGCTAAATCCCTGCTTTGTATATGTATTTTCTTAGGAATTTACTTGCTTCTTCTCCTTTCTATTTGATATTTTTCTCTTATCACTACTTGTTTACCCCTTTGCTCCCTATATCGTCTGCAACCCAACCATGTTTCCTTCTATCAGGGGGTTACACGTTTATATCAATCAACCAAAGCCTCTTTTAGCACTGGGCTGCCATCCTCAATGCTAGGATAGTCTGAGAGCAAGACTAGTGATGACAAGTCAGCGTCCACTATAGAAGGTGTGCGCAGATCTGGGTTTATAACTCTCAAAACTTGACTGGGTCAGCTCGCATTGAAAGGCGCCTTCAAACATCCCATACGTTTGCGTCATCCAGCGCGAAAGTGGGCCCCCGCCCCTCAATTCCATTTCTAAGGACTGGCTCCAGACAAACGTCGGAAGCCTAATATGGCTCTTTTTGTGATTCTGAGTCCCACCGACTCCTTGCCAAAGGAATTCTCTACCAACCCCCCCCCCCCCAAACAATTATTGTTGAGGAATCCTCCCACTGGATCTACCTAGGTTTACGGACTCTCTAACATCCACCTTCTGTCTCAAGCTCAAACGGCGTTGGATCGACCAGAGCGGGCAACTATCGGGGGGGTTAGAAGTCCATATCTCGGTGTGAGGCCGTTAGACTCAAAAATGCTCCAAGTCCCCTCAATTCCGCCCCCGCCCCCACCTTCCAGATGGTGTTTTTTGGCTAACTGGTTCTCAAAATGAGTGGAATAATCCTTTTTACCAACTCGTCCCTCAATATTTTGGCAACAAGGGATCCTTTTCTTCAAACAACCCCCCCCGGTCCATTACATATTCGCTAGGGAACCACGCGCGCCTACACAATCCCCCTTCGCCCCTGGCGCCCAAGTATGAGCTCATAATAATAACCTTGGAGACTTTACACACCTATATAGTTACATACACCATTTGTAATATATTAATATGAAGAAAAGAACAGCCAATGTTAACTACTACGAGAAAAAAGAAAGGGCAGCGTGGAGAAAAGAATCACTAGCTAGTGAGAGATAGGCACTAGAGAGAGAAAAAAAAGAAATATACTCCCTTTACTTTTAAACCAATCTTTTCTTTTATTTTATTTCTAATTCTTCTCTCCACTCATTTTGTATGACCCTCCCCCCTCCCATAGCGAAAACGTAAAAAGGGGATAATCTCTTCTTTTCTATACAGCAACCCCTCCTTTCCTGAAAGTATTAAATCTCTATACATACTCCTTTAGCAGACAGACACTAAGACCCCCCACCCCCCTTACAACCCTAATCTGACAAAACCTCATAGTAGTAAGTGTACCTCACGCATATATCCACAATTTTGAGGATAAGGCCCCGACCGGGGGGCGCGTGAGGAGGGCGGGGGGAATAAAACGAAAAGCCATGACAAGGCGTACAAGGAGCAGGTCGATATGGGAGTGCGGTCTGAACTGCAGTGAGGACGATCAACGGCGTAGCACTTAAGCAGAGTGACTATCACCACATCTTCGTATGTATGTACATGTACCTAAGTATGTAGTCAGTCGAGATTCCACAGACTCCTTTTGAAAACGGGTGGATGGGAGAGGAGGGTGGCCTACGTCTATTCCTTGACGATTTCTACTAGGCTCGAGATAAGTATTACTGGAAGTATGCGCTGAGAAGGAGAATAAAAAGATGAAAATATTCAACAGTCTGTTGCTTGCTAATATACATAAATAAGAGACAAAAGTCTCTCGCAACCAGATGATATGCGTATTGGGTATCGACTCAAGACATGACACAAACAAACCCTTCTATAAAACACACACAGAAACAAGCCACCCATGGCTAGCGCTGAAGCGCAAGAAACAACCGTAACGCCTCCTCCCAAATCCGACATGAAGGGAAAAAAAAAAGAAACGCCATACCAATGCAAAAATGAAGAACAGAAAAGAAACAATGTAGCAAACCCAAATTGAAAATCGGGCGCGCAACAGGAATTGAACAAACAAGAAAACAAAAAAGAGGCACAAACACCACCAAACACCAAACAACATAAAAGTACAAAACAAAAAGAAAAGCATAAGAAACAAAACTCCCTCTTCATCCAACTCCATCTTTCTCATCCCCTTCTGCATCCCCATTCTGCATCAACAATGTCTTCAACTCTCTCTCTCTCTCTCTCTCTCTCTCTCTCTCTCTCTCTCTCTCTCTCTC